>JAGFMF010011768.1:11235501-11252517 GCA_019455555.1 Galemys pyrenaicus
TACTTCTGTTGATCTGCCTGTTCTGCTCCCCGCTCTCTGTGGTGAATCCTCTCACCCCCCCCACACCTCTGGCCTGTGCCCCAGTGCTTGTATGCATAAGTAAATAAATCTTTAAAAAAAAAAAAAGAAAATGAAGGTTGACTGTTTTAAAAAAAAAAAACAATAATTGTGATTATTACTTCCTCGCTGAATTTAGGTTTATTTCTGTTAGTCTAGTACAGAGGCTCTCAGAGACATGTCTCTCATCCCACCCCAGAGACTCCAATTAAATTCGTCAGGAATGTGGGCATCAGTAATTCTAAAACCCACCCCAGATTATCCTAATGTGCAGCCAAGTTTGAGAACCACAAATCTAGTAGTCATTCTTGATTTTTGTTTGGTTTTAATTTTTTTTAATTGAAAAACACCATTTCTAAAGAAATATAGTACATACGGGGGGAGGGGAGAAGAGCATAAGACAAACAAACTTTAAAATCTTTGCACTGAGAAATGAAATATTACCAGGACCCTCAGAAGCCACCTGTGTGGTCCATCCCAACCTATCTTTTTTTTTAAAAAAGAGATTTATTCATTATGTATGCATACAAGTACTGGGGTATAGGCCAGAGGTATGGGGGGTGAGAGGATTCACCAGAGTCTGAGTGGGAACTGAACAGGCATATATTGACTGAAATACACTGCTGAGAGGAGCAGCAGGTGAGGCAGGAGAGTCTGCTGCATCATGTGGGCCACCTCCCTGGCCAGGGATCAAACTCTTTAGTGCTACATTGGCTGTGGATGCTTCACAGTGTGGCGCTCAACCCCTTGTGCCACCAGGGAGGCCCCCAACCTATTTTACATCCTGTAACAGATAACTTCCTCTCTGTGTCTCGACTTACTGTGCACCTATGGCCTCCTCTGACACCTCTCAAGTCAGCCCTCTTTCAAGCCCTTTCCTGCCCCAACTCCAATGTTAAAGTCCTCTGAAATTCTAGCTCCAGGTTTGAATTTTTTCATAATATGCATGTCCATACTTATTTAGATATAACCATACATTTTACTAGTTATTTTATACACTATGTTTTTCGTATCCACCCCGTTCCTTTCTCTAGAATTGGTGGTGGTGGAAACTGGAATGTCAGTGGAAATGAGAATCCTTTTCATACTTTAGAAGCCTGTTCTCCCTTTACAAGGGGTGGGGGTCTATGCTGCCATCCCAGGTAGATTAGTTCTACAGGTGGGTCTCTAGAACCTTCTGATTACTAAGTATTGCCTGAGGCACTGCTTACTTCTGAGGTCCTGCCATAGTGCTAAAGTAGCCTGCTTTGCAGAACTACCCCTGGGCTGTGATGGGGAGACTCGGATCAGCCTTTCCTCTCCCTCCCCCATCGGGCCCCATGTTATAGAGGTCCTATTAAAAAGGAATCTGCATCCCCATCCAGGTCAACTGCAAGTTCTCTGGGAAAATTATGTATTTTCTTGCACAAAATGGAGTCCTGGGGTCTTGACCCTGGAAACCTGCAGCCAGAGGGAGTGCTGACCCAACCCAGCTAAGGGCAGCTGTGCCATTTAATTACCATAACAGCTGCCTTGGGAGACCTTATCACTCTTCATATTTATTTACTTTAAATAAATATTTCCCTGAGGTTTCCCTGGGAAGAAATGCCCTCCCTCAGGAGTGTGTAGTGTGAAGTTTCTCTCTAATGGTGTTGCCATGGATTTGAACCCCACTGTAGTCTAGTTTCTGGGACTTCTCCGTTTTGGGGCTTTTTCTTGTTTGTTTTTTTTTCCCAAGTGTGGAATTATACCCAGGGTTTGCATGTGTATATACATAGAAGATATGTCCTTTTTCTGTTATTGTAGTGGAATTCGGAGAAAGCATGGGAGGTAGATGTCCATGCTGAGAAGACAGGAGGACTGGCGAGAGACGCTGTCTCACAGAGAACCACCATATTTGCATAACTGAGTCTTTGGCACAGAAAAACATACTTGTGGTTTCTTGCATTTCAACTAATCCTCAACTTACTGAAGTTATAAATCCAAACACCTAGTTTTCACTAAGCCTTTTAACATACAAGTCACAGATCTTATTATTGTATGTGTTAGTCTAATGTATCTCATCTAAAGTTAATGACTAATTTTTATTCATTTTTATGTCAACGCTGAATTAGCTTATAAGTTTGACATAGCAAATTCTCCTAAAGATTTAACATCATTTATAAACATGATTGATTACATTCCCTTAAGTTGGACATTTTTAACTACAGTTGCAAATCTGATTCTCATAAGTGCTTCAACCATCTGACAAAGCAGACTTAATAAATGTAACGGGCAGAATTGCTAGGCACTTAAAAACATTGTTTACAAACCTAATACATCTGAAATTATGTGCTAATCCAGTAGTATTTTAACATTTCTTTTCCGCCTATGTCAATCAAATTCTCTTAAATATTTTTTAATTAAAGTCACAAATCTTATAGCAATCAGACTTCCTCATCTCAACTCTCCAACCACTTTACCTGCTTGTGCCCTAGCAAGTGGAAGCCATAGAAGGGAAAACATGCAATATGCTTATTGATGTTTCTTGTTTTCTTTTATGAAAATGTACATCATTATTAGTTGTGGTAAAACACACATATCATTTGCCATCTCAACCATTTTTAAGTATTCCAGATAACTTTTCCAGTTTGTCGTCAATGGATTTTGGTGAATGATCTCACTGTGTAACTGTGAATATCAAAAGCAATTAGAAGAGAGTGTTTTTTTCTCTTCTACCACCAGCCCAGCAACCTGCTGACATCTGCCCCCACTAAATCCATCTCCCTGCTGTTACAGTGCCCTGGTCCTCTGTTGGCCAGTCTCTCGCTCCAGGACCCTGTCCGTCTCATCCCCTTCCGTTCCTCATTGTCCTTTCCCTCTTGTCCATCATTCCCACCCAGGCATCAAAAATGCTGTCTTTAAAAATGCAAATGATAGAATTTTCTTTGGTTAGCTCCCTCCTCCCAGCTAGTAGCCCATTGTAGGAGAAGCTCTTTCAAAGTATTGTCTAAGGGGGCCACCCTGGGGGCATTGCAGCACGAGTTAGAGCCCTGCTGCCCGGGCAGGTGACCCACATGGCGCAGCAGACCTCTACTGCCTCGCCCGCTCCTCCCCTCAGCAGTGTATTTCAATCAATCTGGTTGTTCTGCTCCCCACTCTGTCTCTGATGAATCCTCTCACCCCCCACACCTCTGGCCTGTACCCCAGTGCTTGTATGCATAAATAAATAAATATTTTTCTTAAAAAAAAAAGTATTGGGGCCTCCCTGGTGGCGCAGTGGGTTAAACAACACACTATGAAGCAAACCACAGCCACTACAGCACAAGTTCGATCCCTGCTGCCGGCCAGGGAGGGGACCCACATGGCATAGCGGACCTCTCATGCCTTGCCTGCTGCTCCCTTCAGCAGTGTGTTTTGGTTGGTCTGCCTGTTCTGCTCCCTACTCTGTCTCTGGTGGATCCTCTCACCCCCCACACCTCTGGCTTGTACCCCAGCTCTTGTATACATAAATAGATAAGTCTAAAAAAAAAAAGAATCAAGACTAAAAATTAAAAAAACAACAACAAAGTATTGTCTAAGGTTAGTTTCCCCACCACCTGATCTCATATTTTCCCATTCTCTCTTTAATTCAGTCCAGTACTACTCACACCCCAGGTGGGTCACCCTCTGCCCAGCCACAGTGACCAGCTTGCAGAATCTGGAACACACCAAGCTCATTTCTGCCTCCAGCCTCTATGTTCTCTGCTTTGGCTGGAATGCTCTGCTGCTGTGTGGCCGTCTCCTTCCTTCCTCTTAGATCTCAGCTCAAGTAGCTCCCCAGAGACTCCCTCCACCTTAAGTGTATCCCTGTCACATCTATCACCTCAATCAGGTTTATTTTTCTCATAGAATCAATCACAAAAACAAACAATATGAGTTATGTGTTCATTTGTTCTCTGTGCCCTTCCCTAAGCAGAGCTGAAGCTCCACGAAGGCAGGGCTTCATCTATCTTTTTCATCACTGTATCCCCAGTGCCTATAATAATGTAATGATTTGATTCATAAAATTAATAAAATAGATACTCATTAAATATATAAAATTCTGTAACTTGTTTTGCACACAATAATATTTAAAAACCACAAGCGAGCACAAGGGCAATAACAACTACAGTCTAACCCTCGTGACATACACATGTGTCAGTACCACAGATCTGATGTATTCATCCACTTGTTTTCTTACTTTCCCACATCTGTCAAGTTACTTCCCTACTAAGAGAGCAGAATTATCAGTCAGATCATCTGAGGTTACACATTCAGGAGCTTCAGTCAGAGGTGGCCAACTACAGCAAGGGGGTGGTATCAGCCTCCATTGTAACTATCTCAAGCCTTCTCAGAGGTAAGCTATACTTGTCCAGGGTAAAAGTCTGGCCTGTATCTTTCCCTGGAAGGTAACATAATATTCACAACCTAAGCATCATTTCTGTTTCACTTAGTCAATTGAAAATAAAATCTATTCTCCATGCAAATGTTTTTCTTTTAATTTGTAATACCAGCCTTTCACCTAAATTATTTTAATTGGTATTTTTTTAAAGATTTATTTATGCATACAAGAACGGGGGTACAGGTCAGAGGTATGGGGGGTGAGAAGATTCATCAGAGACACAGTGGGGAGCACAAGAGGCAGATTGACTGAAATACACTGCTGGGGGGAGCAGCGGGTGAGTCAGGTCAGGAGAGGTCTGCTATACCATGTGGGTCAGCTCCCTGGCAGGGATCAAACTCTTGCTGCAGTGACTGCTGATAGCTTCATAGTGCTGAGACTTTAACTAGTTGAGCCACCAGGGAGGCCACGATTGTTTTAATTGTTACTCCTGGATTCTCTGCCTTCTTCATGCTTTTCTAAATGGTGTCATCAGTTATTCCATAGGCATTTCATTTGCTGGTATCGGGGGAAACTATTGCTTTGCATATTTATTTTACAAACTTCCAGAACTCTCTTATTTCTGATAGTTTTTACATGCTGCTTCTTGGTTTCAAGAAAGGAGAGATAATTTTGTTCTCCTTATTTCTAATAGTTTGCCTTATTTTGTCTCCAGGGTTTTGATTTGTTTTTGCTTGAACTTCCAAAAAACATCAAATGATAATAGTAGCTCACATCTGGTTTTATTTCTAACTTTGAAGAAACAGCTCTGGTGTTTTATTGTTAAGTATGATGTTGACTGTTGAGCTGAGTTTCTTTTATCATCCATTTCATAATGTATTACATATTTATTGGTCTGCAGCCAAGTGCATTGGATTTGGCAATATGTAGGGCACTGATTGCCTTGGGGAAAACAGTTTCCAGGGCGTGGTGCCAGCAAAAGCCAGATTGCAGCGGTTTGCAGAGAAACGTACTTTGGATCCTTTTTCAGTCCGTGCCAAGGATTTTCATCAGGACTGAATGCTGAATTCTTTGTTAGTGCTTTTTCAGCATTTATGAGATGCACGATGTAGTGTTTTTTCTTATTTGACTTATTGGAGTGATTTAGCATTTTAATATATTTTCATTCATTCATTCATTCAGGAAATATTTGAGTACCTACTGTCTGCCTTCTTTTATTGTAACATGAAATGTGTGACTTTTCAAAAATATCATAGAGCATTGGGATATTTTTAATATCAGCTTGTAAATGTGAAACAGAATCTTCTTCATTGTGGATCTTATTTTTTAGTTTTTGATTGCTAAATCAATGGAACTTACATTAAGAGTTCAAAAGACAGGAAAATGTCTAGAGCCAAAAAATTCACATCCAATTTTTCATTGTCCTAGGGATAGTCTCTGTTGGTTGTTATTTCTGGACCTTTTCCTTTTTTGATTTTTATACATTTTTAAAGTTCATTTGCAAATATTTGATGGCAGGTTTTCACGTCCATATGCCTGGCTGTGGTACACATGTCACAGTAGGAGAGACACACCTGGCTCCACATCAGGTTGGCCTCTCCTGCTAAATGACACTTTGTTGCAGCTCTTGACCCATCTGTTCTCCCTGGGTGACATGGCACTCCCTCTACTGTGTGGGCACATGGATGGCATGAAGAATTAGCTGAAGCTCATTTGTCAAAAATGTTTTTCCTGTACACTTATCGGATGCCTTTGAATTTACATATTATGAATGGTGCAAATAATAAGCAAAATAAATAAATTGTATAGTAAGTTAGGTGGCAATAAGAAGCAATGGAGAAAATAAGGGTGGGGGATGGGAAATGCTGTTGGGAGAGAGGGAGCTGTGTATGTGGGAAAGAAGGTCGCGTAGGGGAGGTAGAGGGAATTGCTAAGAGAGAATCCAGACAACAGTGAGGATGAATGATCCCAGCTTCTCACCACAGTATCAGTGAGTCTCGCAAATGTCATGTTAAGTTAGGCAGAGGAGAGGTCCATGAGAGTGCCTCTGTGGGATTCCATTTCTGCAGAGCACCAAAACAGGCAGCAGCAATCAGTGACATGGGGTGCAGTTACTGTGGAGGGGAGGGAGTGTCTGGAAGGAGGCACAGTGGGAATTCTCGTGATGTTCTATTTCTTAATCCGTGTGCTACTAGCATGCATGTGCTCACCTTGTGAAAATTCATCAACCTGAACATTTGGAATGTGTGCATTTTCTAGGTGAACATCTTGTGCCAAAGGGTTCATTTTTGTAAATGAACAATGAGCTATCTTAGGGGAGATGGCATAGCCTCCAGAAGGACCCTCCCTGAAACCTGCTGCCTCCTCTTATTTCCAAAATGCTTGGTACACAGAAGGGATTCATTATATACATGTGTGTCTGAAGGAATCAGTGAATGATTAAACAAATGAATTTCTCTAATCTCTAAATGGGTTTACATTTAGTTTATCTTATCCCAAAGTGGGGAAACCAAAGCAATATCGATTTTCATAGTCGTACTCGCGTTTCATAAAGATAATTCTTGTTTCCTCTCTGCTTATATATGAGAATAATAAACCCATTCACCAAATATTCAAACACTTCTACGATTTAAGAGTCAGAAGATCAAATACAGGGAGAAGGAAAATGTGTCCATTGGATTGGGCAACATGTAGGTTCTAATGGTTTTGGAAGCAGTTTCACTAATGTGGAGACAACAGATGCCAGATTCAGTGGCTAAGGAGAAGTAGGATGTAAGGAACTGGAAATTGTCCAGGAATGCTGACAAATACTTCCAGTTCTTTGACTTTGAAAACTAAGAAAGAATTACATAGGGTGGACAATATTTTTTGAGTGTTTGTCATAAAGGATGAGAAACACTAGAGCATGTTCACATGCAAAAGGGTAAAATCAATCGACAGGATTAGTTTGGTTTACTTATTTCTGCATTCAGTCTTTCCGTCACTCATGTACCCCACAACAACTTGCTAAATAGTTGTCACTAAGTGTCCGTAAGTACCAGTTCCTGTTCTGAAAGTGGTAATAGAACAGTGACTATTAGACCCAATCTGTGTCCTTATGCAGCTTACAGTCTGCCAGGGAAGAGAGGTCGAAGACATGGGTCAAAGGAAGAATGATGGGTGGGCGGGCTGGGTGTTAATCAAAGTACAAGGGGGAAGAATTGACACGGACAGGAGGGATCTTGTCTTCCAATGTGATAACAGCGATAACCGTTCTCACGCAGGGCTAGGTACAAATGTTGATAAGAAAGACGATTGCTAGAGCAGAGCAGTGCACTCCTCTTAGGCAGGCTATGGAAAAAAGCACTGGCTTGGGTAAAGCCAGGTTGAGCCAGGCTCTTCCCTGTACTTTGATGCTGGGTGAGCCCTGAGAGACCTAGTCCAGAAGCTTCCAACTTGCCCCATGAATCAAGCATTTGTGAAGGGTGACTCATGCAGCCTGTTAATAAGGCTGCATTGAATTCTGCAGTCACTGCTGCGTGAGGACCATGAAGCCAGTGTAGAGGGAGAATCTGCACAGTCAGTCTCTCATGAGGAGGTCTGAGAAGGAGACCATCCTAAAGATAACAGGCTTCCTCCAAGTTTTCTTCCTGCATAGGTACAGGTTTTTGTTTCTTTAGTTGAAGAGGAGCTGAAGTCATTGGTTGCATTTAGGGCGTTTACATAAAAATTGTCTTAAATAACTCAGCGCAATGAAAACGTCACAAAATTGTGAATGGCTAAGACTGATGGTCAGGCAACCATTTCCCATCTCATGCTCATTCTCACTATCAAAGCGATGAGTGGATGTTGTTCTTATGCTTTTTCTCTCTCCTTCTTTCTCTTTTGAAGGTGGGTACTTAAATCCTCAATGGGTGTAACTCTATTCCAGTCCAAAGACCAATCTGGCAAATTATTTTTCTTCATATTAATAAAAACACATCCAGATTTTCTTTGTCACCCCTTTGCATTCTGATAAGCTTTCTTTAAAAAAAAAAAGATTTTATTTATGTACACAAGAGCTGGGGTACAGACCAGAGGTGTGTGTGGGGGGGTGTTGAGAAGATCCACCAGAGACAGAGTGGGGAGCAGAACAGGCAGATGGACTGAAACACACTGCTGAGGGCAGCAGCGGGTGAAGCAGGAGAGGTCCGGTGGCAGGGATCGAACTTGTGCTGCAGTGGCTGCGGTTTGCTTCATAGTGCGTTGCTTAATCCACTGCACCACCAGGGAGGGCCCTGATAAGCTTTCTTGAGTGGGAAAGAACGGAGTGAAATTAGTTAACACCCAGTAGTGGTATGGAGGTTGTCTCGCAGGTAACTATACCTTACTATGTTTGGGAGGGTGAAAGAATAACAGTAGAGAATCACTAATATAATGCAACCCCTTCATTTCTCAGGTGTGGAAACTGAGGCCCAGAGAGGTGATGTGATTTGCCTAAAATCATGCAACTAGTGGCAGAGCCAGGCCTAGAAGCCAGGTGTCCTGGCTCTCAAGACATTCCGCTGCCCGAGGAGTGGAACAGGTAGTATCGCGTACACTGGGGCCGTGGGTCAGTCCTTTCAGTCCAGAGTGGTCTGGGGTTCCCACAAAGGAAACCAGAGGAAGCAGCAGCTCAAAATTCTGACGTGAAATAATTCAGGGATGAAATAAGAGCTGGGGAAGAGAAACAGAGTATGGTTTGAAACTAAACCCTCATGACCCCAAGGCAGGCGTCGAAGTACCACCCCCCCTTGAATCTGTCTCCTGCTGTGGGGCTGGACCTGTCTCTGGCTGTAACATGTCCATCTTCAAACAGCTTGGTAGTGAGTCACCTTCCAGCCATGCTGACGTCATGCTCTCTCCAATGCAATTCAGTGTTAGAAAAATCAATGGCCACTTCTAGAGGACAAATGAAGGAATCGGGGAGGAGGGGTTAGGAAGACCAGCAAGAGGCTTTTATAGAGATCCAGGAGAACAATGAGAAGAGGCTTGTGGGGAGTGGGGACTGCTACATTGTGTGACATCTTGGGCATCAGTGGCTGGTAAAGTTGGTCAGCCCTGGTGGAAAAGGGAGACTAGAAATTAAACCCACATCAAAATGGGGAGGAAGGGAGAATTCCTGCTTTCATATATTCCCACTAACTGTTTATATTAAGGGATGTTCTTAACACTGTGTTGTTAAAACAAAAACTCCCTATGCTGTTATAAGATCGACCTTTGTATATATATAAACACGGGTACGAATCACTGCTAATGTGTATTAAGCCCTGTGAGGAGTCTGAGTCATGGTTTCCTTTTCATTTATCCCATGATTGTTTATTGAGCACCTACTTTGTACCACCTGGGCACTTTGACTACATCGATAAACTAAACAAGCAAATATCCCTTGGTGTTGTAGAGCTCAGTCGGGGCTCCTGTGGCTCTTTTGGCTCCTGACAGGACCGGACGCTGGGACAGGGGGTGGGTGCTACCGCACAGGAGGCAGCCCAGGGGAGGACTCTAGACCACCCTAAGGTGGGAAGTTCAAGTCTGTAGGTGCAACAGAGTGTCCATGGGAATTACCCATTCACGTGGGAAGTCAGGCTCTCAGAGCCCAGGCAGTCTTGTTTCAGCCCAGGGATGTGAAGAACGAGCCACGGAAAATCAAGGAGCAGCCGCGATCCAGGTAAGTCAGGCAGGGCTGGGCCTCAGCCACGGGGCAGGCCTGTGGACACTGAGCTGAGATTCCAGAACCTTTCCAGCCTGGGCGAGGGGGAACTCCATCCCAAGAAAGGCATTAGGGTAGGGACGCAGGTCCAGGAGCAAAGAGAGTTGAAATGTGTTGAGGTCCAGGGCATGAGGTGAGCACCTGGGTTCAGGTTTTTAACAGGACGCTTAATCAAAGCTGAAGCAACAGCCAAAAGGACGGAGCTGCTGAACCTGTCAATCTCTCTGGGTTAAGCTCAGAATCCATCCCATTGACTGGAACCTCATGACCTGGTCTATTAAGAAAATGAGAAGAGGGAACAGGGAATGGGGCGAGCCCATCGCATCCCTCCCCCAGGTCCCCCTCCCCTCCCTGTTCAGGGGAAGAAACTCCTTTCTGTTGCCCCATGGCCAGCAGAACGCCCACTAGCCCTGTCATGCGTGCCGTGACTTGGCTCACTCCAGAGTCGTTTTCTTTTTTTAAATTAACCTCGGTAGTCACTCCAAGCCTCAGGGGAGGATTTTCTTCGCAGTGCTGCTCACGAGGGCAGACGTGGAGTCTGCGCCTGTGTTTCATCTTTTGCTTTATGTGCTTCTTTCACCTACCACTCCCATCCATCTTTCATTCTTAGTCCCAGCTCACACTCAGCTCACACTCCATCCTGCTTCCATCTTCCTGGTTTCTACCTTTCTTGCTTGTTCTTAATTTGGAGGCTTACCTAGCCCTTCGAACTTTCTGCTGGGTACCATATTCACCAGATGATTGGATATCTCTCTCTGGCTACATTCCCTAGTGGACGTTCTGTTTGATTCGCCAAGAGCCACCCACCCACCATCATTAGTAGCAGCAGGACATTTGGGGGAATTAAAGTCTGATTCACTCTCCACCACCGGATTAGCAAACCCTTCTGACTGTACCACTCCACAATCGGAGTGCTGGAGTTTGCCTCTGGTTTCCCAGGTTCATACCGCTTTCTTAACTCCGCCTCCTTCAGCTTCCCCAATGTGTGCTGAGAGAGGAGGCAAGTGCCTTCAACTGCCCTCTTGTCAGATTTAATCACAATTAAATCTTTGGACAATTCTAGAGGGAGATTGGTGCTAATAAGAAGGGAGGGATTCTAGATCTATACTGTCCAATATAGTCACATATGTGATTTTAAATCTTCTAGTAGTGACATTAAGAAAGGTAGAAGCAAGTTATTTGCAATTGACATGTATTTAACCAAATAGTCCCAAAATATGACGTTCAATAGGGAGTCATATAAAAAGTTAATAGAAAAAAAATGAAGTTACTAGTGAGATATGTCCTTTTGGTTATAGTTCTTTAGTTTTTAAAATTCAAAAATTAGTCATATGCCCAAGTTGTTCTGAAGTTTTCCAAGTAATGAGTCAAGGGCAAAAATATCATCTCCTTTAACATTCACTTTCACATTGACAAAGCAACTTCATCTGTATTAAAAGAATTTTTTTAAGCAAAAACTTACCAGTTTCAAAACTTTGGCTTTGCAAGTTGTGTTGATTCACTTACTCATGGAATGTCCAGGGCCATTATATACATTAGAAATTAACTCTTGGGCCTCCCTTGTGGCGCAGTAGGTTAAGCAACACACTATGAAGCAAACTGTAGCCACTGCAGCACAAGTTCGATCCCTGCCGCCAACCAGGGAGGGGACCCACATGGCACAGCAGACCTCTCCTGCCTCGCCTGCTGCTCCCCTCAGCAGTGTGTTTCAGTCAGTCTGCCTGTTTGCTCCTGGCTCTGTCGCTGATGAATCCTCTCACCTCCCTGGACTCTGGCCTTGTACCCCAGTGCTTGTATGCATAAATAAATAAATCTTTAAGAAAAAAAAAAAAAGAAATTAACTCTCTAGGCCTTAACATTGCCATGAATCTTCCTTCAAATTTTTCTTATAGCTTTGCAGATAATTTATATTATGCAGTCATGATAATTAAAATATTTTATATGTTTATTCATATTAGAAAATGTGTAAAATCACTATTAATTTGTATTATAAGATATTTCTATTTAAATACAAATTCTTATATCTTTCTAGATGGGTTACAAGTAAATGTTCCCTTAGAGCTTCCAAACTGATCTCATTCATAGACTCTGTGATATCAGTGAGAAAGCAAAACTCATACTGTCATTATTTGAGTATTAAATATTTGGTAAGAATTCCTTTTGCTTCAAAAAACTGGCATTGACTTGACAGTACGACAAATCTGTAACACTCGCAGGACAACCGTGAGCATAAAGACACAAGATCTCACATGTATTGCTTTCTATTCCCTCCCCATAAACTGTGATTCACAGCATTTAAATGGGTACACTGAACAGTTTTAACCACTGTATCCATGACATTTTCCATAGAATCTGCTTCTGAAAATGAGCACAAATATTTTCAATATATATCATATGGTGCAATGAAGCAATAAGGAAAACATCAGTTTCTTGTTTTGAAATTCCAATAAATCCAGATTTTTGACTGAACGTAGCTGGAGCACCATCTGGCATGATGGAAATTAATTTTTTTTTCATAGCTAACTGAAATTCTTCTTTGTCAGATATAAAAGATTCAAAAAAGTCTATGCATGATTTTTTAAGCCATGAATTGACAACATTTCTTCATAAATTCAGAAGCTCTTTCAAACTAAATAGACTAGAAGTGTCTTGGGTTTTGTCTCATGGCATGACTCAGCTAAAATTTGCTATTTAAAAAGTATTTTGAATTAATTATCTTTTATTCTATGGGCAGTTTGGTGGCTTAATTAAATCTTGTTCGTTTCTTAGTAAAATAACCTTTTAACCTTTCCCTCATAATTTTCTAACAAAACTTTAGAACTGAAGTAATTTTTTATCATCTTTGCAGTAAAATTGTGTGTGCATATGAATGCAAAATCCAAGTCATCTCATAGCTGTTCAAAATGATAATCTCTGATTCTTTCAGAACCTGTTTAAAAGTCTTTTGTTAGCATTTTGTTCTGATTTCAGATAACCAACTTTATTGCTTCTTGTTCTGTAGTAAAATTTACATAATATAAAGTTTCCCATTTTTAACACCGTTGAGTGTACAGTTCTATGGCACTAAAGACATTCACACAAACATCAACAGCATCATTCCTAGAACTTTAGAAATTTTCTGCAACTGAACCTCTATACCTAAAACACTTAACTTCCCTCTCTCTTTTCCTCCCAGCCCATGGCAACCACCACTCTCCTGTGACTATGGCTACTCTAGGGGCCTTGTATAAGTGAAATTGTTGGAACTTTGTGACTGGCTTTTTTCACTTACCAAAATGGCTGAGTTTCATCCATGTTTTAGCATGTGTCAAGATTTCCTTCCTTTGTAAGACTGAGTAGTATTCCATTGTAAGCACATACCATATTTTATTTATACAATCATCTATCAGTGGACACGACTTGCTTCCCCTCTTGGCTGTTCTGAATAATGTTGCTAAGAACATGAGCACCAGTATCTAGCCGAATCTTTTCTCTCACCTCTTTGGGATCTATGCTGAGAAGTGCAATGGTAGGATCATCGTCGGATCACATGGTGTACCTATGTCTAATTTTTTGAGGCATTTCCAATGCTATTTTTCACAGCAACTGTACACCATTTTATATTCCCACCAACAATTCCCAAGGATACCATTTTGTCCTCACCAACACTTGTTATTTTCTGGGTTTGTTGTTGTTGTTGTTGTTTTTTAAAGAGTTATTTTATTTATGCATCCAAGAACTGGGGTACAGGCCATAGGTATGGAGGGGTGAGAAGATTCACCAGAGACAGAGTGGGGAACAGAACAGGTGGAGTGACTGAAGTCCACTGCTGAGGGGAGCAGTGGGCGAGACAGGAGAGGTCTGCTGCACCATGTGAGTCCCCTCCCTGGCCGGGATCAAACTCACGGTGCAGTGGCTGTGGACACTTCATAGTGTGGTATTAACCCCTTGTGCCACTAGGGAGGCCCTTATTTTCTGTTTTTATTTTTTTGATGATAGCCAGAATATGAAAGGACATGATTTTGATTTGCCTTTTTCTAATGACTAGTAATAGTGTATTTCATTGTGTGCTTTCTCAGTGCGCTTCATCAAATTTTTTGAATCTTGAGAAAATGTTGAATGAAAACTTCTTATCAAATTCACCATATATTGGCTGAAAAACATCTCAGTATTTTCCATTTATAATTTTTAAATGTTTATTTCACAACAAATACAGTATTTTTGTTTTACCTTGCCCCCAGCAAATTGTAGTTATCACTCATCAGGAAATTTGTGGCTTAGCTTGTTTCAGTCTCTTTTTTTCTTTACTATTCAGGTCATAATCCATTCATAACTTTGTGCAACTGAACCTCTGTACCTTAAATACTTAAGTTCCCACTCCCTGCTCCTCCTTGGAGACCACCATTCTACTTTTGGTATCTATGAATTTGGCGACGCTGGAAACCTGTGTGTCAGGTCAGAATCCATTGCATTCAGCTTACCCTGTATGCCTCTCTTTTAAATTGAATCCTGTGTTCTTATGTAGAAAAAGAATGGGACTACATTATAATTACAATAATACAAATTTTGATTTAATTACCACTTGTGAGTTACAAAGGTATCACAACTCATACTGTGCACAGAATACTCAAGTAAATACATTACAGTGTTATACCAGTGCACAGGAGAAAAATCACTTGAATTGAATCAACTCGTTGGCATTATTTAGATAGGTGGTGTGATCACATGTAATCCTGAAAACCCACACCTATGGCCTACCTGTGGCAATGCATGTCACATGTGCTTGGCATGTTCTCTGTGACATAACATTTCAGGTGCTGTAATTATTAGGGAGCAAGTCTTTGTCCTACCAAAATAAAACTGAAGTTAATAGGGAAAAAAAAGTCTTGTATAGATTCTGTTTTGAAATTTTAAAAGTTGAGTAAAGCTAAAAATGTACTTCTCCACTCACAATAGCCACATTTCAATACTTAGTAGCTACGCGTGACTAGTGGCTACTGTATTGGACAACACAGTTCTAGAAACATAAGGGAACAACAATAAATTGTCTGAGCAATCCACTGCAGAAACACCAGAAGGCAACACTGTTGACGATGTCTACCAGTCAGAACAATCCTCATATTCATAAATTGGGTTATGGCCCCCGAAATCGTGGGTGGCCAAATTCCATTTTAAGGAGTTTTGTGCGGTCTTTTGAAATAGATACATAGTTAGATCTCAACATGTATTACTACATGTTGGGCAGGTGGGAAGGAGAAAAGCAAATTGTATAATGTGATATAATTTGTCTTAAATACTGTATTTTAATTAGGTAGATAAAACAGACAGCTTAGTTAAGATTAGAGAGCTACATACCAGGATATTTACCTCTGTTCCTCTATGCATGGACAGAGGCAACTCAGCTAACTTAAATGTAATATGAAGACTGCATTTATTAATCACAATTAGTTTAGAAGAAATAATTTAAGAAGGAACATCTTGACAGAAGTGGAAACATGAACAAAGACACCCATTAAATAGAAAGAATTATACAGATTATTTGGGGGGCTAGTAAGCATTATCACATGGCTACAATATTGAATGCCTCTGTCAGAATAATTCTTCAAAAAGAAGTTGTATAGATTATTAGCAGCCTTTCTGCACACTAAAAAGGGGAAATGCCAAAGAGTGATCCAAACGGATTTATACTGCCTGCTCCACCAGGGTTTGGCTAACATCCAGGTTACCCATCACATGCTGTGACTGCATTAAAAGCCTCCCAACCACGGCCCCAGTTGGCAACCAATCCACTGACCTCAGTTTTCCAGCATACCAATTGTTCTGGTAGATCTTAACTCCATGTCCACTGGACTTTTTCTTCTGCTTGCTTCGTTTTTAAAATCTGGGTGTTAAGTGGTTATTAGAATACAAATAGATGGTGACAGTGATACATCCAGAAAAGAAAACATTTTTAAGAGAGAGGGGAGAAAATCCAAGTGTTTGGGGGCCTCAATTTGCCCCTCTTTACCAGAGAGAAACCAGGTTTCAAATTAATAGACACCCCAGTGCTAGTTTTCTGCTTGTTTGTAGATCAAGTTTACTTCAGGGCTGATAGGTCATAGATTGATAAATTCAATCCTTACCCCCAAATTACTCTCTTCCTACCTGACTTTGATTGAGTAAAAAGATTAATCAAGAAAGAAAATTAAATAAGCAGAGAGGCCTGAGAACCTTTCTTGAACTTTATATAAAACTGTCTGAAATGGGAGCTTCTTGGGAGTATTTACTGTAAACCATCTCCTAAATTGAAATTGCATTCCACTTCCCTCAGATCATAGCTCTTTACTAAAACAGAATCATGGAAACTCTGAACTATCTAAGCAGAGGACATGTGTCTGTGAATAAAACTGAAAGGAACAAATCCAGAAAAAGAGAACAATAACATCAGCTGAGACAGTGGGCTTCATATCGCAGATAAGAGAGAAAAGTAAACAAGGAGCATTAGCCTCAGAAAGTACAAGATGGGACCTCCCTGGTGGCGCAATGGGTTAAGCACTGCCCAGTAAGAAGCAGATCACAGCTGCCTGGCCTGCCGGGGAGGTGACCCAAATGGGAGGTGACCCAAATGGCGTGGCAGACCTCTCCTGCCTCGCCCGCTGCTCCCCTCAGCAGTGTGTTTAGGGTTAGGATTAGGGTCTGTCTGTTCTGCTCCCCACTTTGTCTCTGGTAGATCCTCTCACCCCCCACACCTCTGGCCTGTACCCCTGCTCTTGGAGACATAAATAAATAAACCTTTAAAAAAAAAAGGAAGTACAAGACAATAAGAGCTAATCTAACAGAAATGAAAAGACAACCAATTCCTTTAAAAACAAGATGCTTTTTTTTTTTTTAAGATTTATTTATTTATGCATACAAGCACTGGGGTACAGGCCAGAGGTGTGGGGGGTGAGAGGATTCACCACAGAGAGCGGGG
>JAGFMF010011768.1:11255922-11280110 GCA_019455555.1 Galemys pyrenaicus
TCATACCCTTATTCCTCCCATTCATCCCCCATACCCAGTTGGGTGTTTGGTTTTCCCTCCCCCCCTCCACACCCCGCCCCCCCCCGCACCTAAATTTGTTGCTAATTTCTAGTTTTCTTGTATTGGGGTTTGAAAATATTCTGTATAATTTATACTTTTTAAATTTTGTTAAGATTTCCTCTGTGACCTGAGAGCCTATTGTAGAAATTCCACAAGCACATGAAAAGCTGTACTCTCTATTATCTGTGTACAGCATTTGATATAATACTACAAAGTCTGATTGTAGGACTCATGGGCCTCAGAAAAGCAGTTTAAGTTTATTACAGTGAAAGGATACAGATTAAAACCAGCAAAGGAAAAGGTGCATAGGGCAGAGTCCAGCACTGTCTTCCAAGTATTCCTCTGAGTAGACAACACTGCATCCTCCTAGTGTTACAGGGCAACCCTAATATAAAATGGGTTTGCCTGACTGGGTCCTCACTCGCGCGCTCGAACTGCACTTATAATGCCCCAACTGCAGGCACACACAACAAAGGTTAATAAAGGGTTTTATTTACAAGGGAAGGAGAAATAGTGTAGTGAATAACACAGGGGGAAGAGAGGGATCCAGATCTGTAAATATCCTACCAGTTCCTTGGAGCTGGAACCCAATGGTGCGCTGAGAGCTGACTCCCAAGAGAGACTCCCCCACAGCCCACGTGTCTGCTTTTATATTCAGCCTGGCTGCTCAACTCCACCCTCAGGTCCCAGTGATCCGCTCTTCGATAATGACCTTATGGGATTTGTAGTCCTTGGATCTTGTAGGTCTGGAATGGGGGTCGAAGTCCATAACCTATTTGTATAATAACGGGTGTAACGTGGTAAACCACGTTGGGCGCCAAACTGTTACAGGGCAACCCTAATATAAAATAGGTTTGCCTAACTAAGTCCTCACTCGCGCGCTCAAACTGCACTTATAATGCCCCAACTACAAACACACACAACAAAGGTTAATAAAAAGTTTTATTTACAAAAAAAAAAAAATAGTGTAGTAAATAACACAAGAAAAAAAAATACAAATCTGTAAATATTCTACCAGTTCCTTGGAACTAAAACCCAACAGTGCGCTAAAAGCTAACTCCCAAAAAAAACCCCCCAAGGCCCACGTATCAACTTTTATATTCAGCCTAGCTGCTCAACTCCACCCTCAAGTCCCAATAATCCACTCTTCAATAATAACCTTATAAAATTTATAATCTTTAAATCTTGTAAATCTAAAATAAGAATCAAAATCCATAACCTATTTATATAATCTATTCAAAAAAGTCTTACCCCCTAACACTAGCAGTGATGCATGAGGACACACCTAGAGGGCCTGCAGGCAGAAAAGCTCACCCCCAAGTTCTTTTGGGGGGGTTGATCATGTGAGCCCAGAGCGACCAGGTGGCTGACCTTCACCGCAGTCACACTGACACAGCGTGGCCCAAACACCACCCACCCCATCGGCCCCACTGCTGGCCTACACTGGCTGGCAGGACCCAAGGCCCAGGTACACAAACACTCTTATCAGGCAGGGTATACCAGGGGCTTTGAGGTCACCTCCCAGGGGCAGATCAAAGGCCAGTTCTCTTTTTTGAAATGTGCAGGGTTTGAGCAACCCAAACCTGCCTCGTTAACCCTGGAGGGCACAGGAGACAAAGATGAATAAAAGGAGAAGTGTCAAGACTCTTGTGGGCAGTGTCCTGCAGGAACCCCCAAATTTCCAAGAAAAACCTACAGTAAATCCTGATATGCTTTCTGCAACTGAAAATCTGAGTAGAGTTTGGCATGAGAGAAAAAGTATTTGTCTGGGGGAGATGAAGGAGGTGGGGAACAGAAGAGCAGACAGACAGGAACCGGGGAGGTAAGCCGCAGGACTGAAGGAGACATGGGGAGCTTCCCAGCTGGACGCTGAAGGCGCTGAAAGCAGGGAAGTGAGATGTGGCTGGAGAGATGAGTCTCTGGCAATCAAGGCGGGGATTGGATTTCAAAGGGAGTTTCCTGGATGAAAGGAAGGCAGAGCCAGGGTCAAGGTCCACTGCTCCAAGGGGTTTTGGTCACAGTCAAAGCAGCAGCCTTGTTTTGGTAGCAGCCATGCTACCTTAAAACAGGGATCCTCCACCTCCCCACTACTGACAATGTGGTCGGCTGAGTCTCTGCTGGGGTGGGGGGTGCTATCGTGCACCCTGTTGGGTGGGTGTTCAGCAGCACCCTGGCCTCTGTACCCCAGATGCTGGGAGCACCTCACTCCCCAATCATGGCACTTAAAAGTGTCTCAGACCCCCCCAGTGTCCCTCAGGGGTTGAAATCACTGCTGGTGGGAACCACAGCGTTCCAGTAATGACTACAGTGCCTCCAAGAACCTTTTCTCTTCTTTGAGAGGACAGACCTCCTCCTGCTCGTGCTCTGTCTGTGCTCCCTGGTGTCTCCTCGGGTCTGCCTGCCGTGGTGGTGTGGGGCAGCTGACGTGGTCTCCATGTGGTAAAGATCTAGTGTCCCTAGATACAGTACTGGAAGCACAGTCTGCCGAGAAGAAGCCAAAATGCCCAGCCCAGGGGCCTGGGGACAGGTCTTCCCCTGACATTTCCTCACTGGGTTTTCTGTTTTATTTTGTTTCTTAAAGATTTATTTATTTATGCATACAAGAGCTGGGGTACAGGCCAGAGTTCAGGGAGGTGATAAGATTCACCAGACAGAGTGGGGAGCAGAACAGGCAGACTGACTGAAACACACTGCTGAGGGCAGCAGCAGGCGAGGCAGGAGAGGTCTGCAACGCCATGTGGGTCCCCTCCCTGGCCGGCAGCAGGGATTGAACTCGTGCTGCAGTGCCTGCGGTCTGCCTCATGGTGCATTGCTTAACTTACTGCGCCACCAGGGAGGCCCCCAGCCTCCTTTCTAAAGAGAGCGTGAACCTGGGCCTCAAGCATTCAAAAGGAGCCAGGACGCAACAGCACTGAACTGCGTCCGTCCTTTTTGACCGTCTCTTTCACGGCAAGTCCTCCTCTGACATTTTTCACAGTGCTATAAGTTTTCTTCAAAGTCACATTTATTCGACCCATAAAAAGGGGATCGATTGAAAGGGAAACTCCTTAAATAAACAACCATGTGGGTGATAGGATGAAAATACAGAGAGAGGGTACCTGAGGGACAAGTTTGGGGAAAATCCTGAACTAGATCTCACCTAAGTCCTGGA
This sequence comes from Galemys pyrenaicus, assembly GCA_019455555.1. Lineage (NCBI taxonomy): Eukaryota > Metazoa > Chordata > Mammalia > Eulipotyphla > Talpidae > Galemys > Galemys pyrenaicus. Next base: position 11,259,134 of record JAGFMF010011768.1, read on the forward strand.
GCTCTTCTAAGACCCCCTGGTGTGTGGGGGGTCCTGCCTTGTCTCCCACAGAGTCACAAGCTGTCAGGGCAGGAGCTGCTTTTCCTGGTCCCTCATAAAGATGCTGGGAAATGCAGGCACTCCAACGCCATGCGTGGGGGAGCAGGGAGCTGCCAGTGAGTCATCGTCTTGTACTCAGCTGAATTGCATTGTGCCATCTCGCCACGTAGGAGGAAGCAGAGAAGGAGTAGTAGTGGCTGCAGGACTAGTAAGAGCAGGCATGGTAATAGTACCCGCAACAGCCACAACAGAGGAGTGAGTCGTCGTCGTAGTAGAGATACTCATCGTGTCACAGAAGCAGCTGTTCGTGGAGCACCCGAGAAGGTCGGGTGGTAGGGTGAACTCTCTAGAGCTGTTCATCGGCTTCTCATCACAGCCCTGTGTGGCAGCGACTCTGGTTACATCCATGTTGCAGATGAGGACTTGGAGTGCAAAGGAGGGAAAATAATGTGCACGAAGCTGCTCAGCCAGGAAATGGCAGGGCTGGCAGTCCAAGGTCACAAACCAGGCTCCTGGTTCCTCAAGACCAGAGTCCGCCCCTCCTGCAAGGGTTTCCAGAGTACGCTGCTTTGTACCTTCCCGAGGCAACACACGTGCTGCTTCTGCACTCGTGTATAATTTAAGGGAATTCTGAAGCCGTTTGAATATTTAAATTAGGTCTTATCATGGCAATATATATATATTTTAAATCTGCTTCTCTTCATCCTATGATCCCCAGAAATTCAGCAGGCTCTCTGAGAACTCTCCCCCCTGTGCTCCATCTCTAGACACCGCCTCCGAGCCCCACCCATGCCATCCGCAGTCTTTGGTCTCTCCTTCCTCTGAAGAAATGACATTCAGATGGAAAAATACTGGCACAAGCTTGACCGAGGTTCTCTAATAAAGACACTGTGCATCACGCATCAGCTGCTGCTGTTGCTATGGTGACAGCCACAATTTCTCCCAGACAGCTTGGGTCTGAAGGGAGGGTGGACCCTAGGGGAACAAGTGGATTTCTCCAACCTGTCAGTCCCTCTCACCTTTCCCGTTTCTCACCTCCCCCACTCCCACCAGCCCCCATGCTTCCTTGGATGATGCTGACAGCAGGTACTAGCACCTCCAGGCCATGGCAATTAGCTCTGGCCCAGAGCCCAGTCTTCTGGCAGCACATTCCTCACCTTCCTCGCCAGCCAATCTCCTTTCCCCAGCATCCCTCCATCAGCACTGCAGCAGCTGCGGCACCAACCACCTCAGCACCAAGGTCACAGGCGCTGCCAACAATGACGAAGCACCCCCATCCTCCCCGGGGGGGCATCACACCAGGAAGGCCTCACTATTGTCTGAGCCGTCTGGGGAAATAAAATTGTGATTCTGAAAAAAGAGGGTAACCTTAGGAGGAGAGGTGAGGCTGAAGTCCAGTTTTATTTTTTTAAAGATTTATTTATTTATGCATACAAGAACCGGAGTACAGGCCAAAGGTGTGGGAGGTGAGAGGATTCATCAGAGACAGAGTGGAGAACAGAACAGGCGGATTGACTGAAACACACTGCTGAGGGGAGCAGCAGGCGAGGCAGGAGAGGTCAGCCACGCCATGTGGGTCACCCGCCCCTCCCCCCCCCCCCGGCCAACAGCAAGGATTGAACTCGTGCTGCAGTGGCTGTGGCCCGCTTCACAGAGAGTTGCTTAGCCCACTGCACCATCAGGGAGGGTCCTGAAGTCCAGTTTGGGAGGGACTAAGACATTCATATGATTTAGGATTAGTCGATTCAGTTCTCCAGCTCAGAAGGTACAGGGCAAGATGATTATGAGGTGTCTCAGAAGACCGGGAGTCATTGCCTGGGAGCTGAAGCTGGTGGTGGTGACCCCGAGAATGGTGAGGAGGAGAGGCATGACCAGCAGTACCATTTATTGAGCACTTACTGTGTACCAGATAGAGCCCTAAGCACTTCACATGCAGGACAGCCTGATGTCAACCATGTCACAGCAAACAGCCACGTGGCAGCTGGTCTTCCTACAGCCACTTCCCGGGGTGGGGGGGGGGGGATGAGGCCGGAGAAGTATCACACACATCCAGAATGAGGACTAGGCCCAGACCATTGGCTTGTATCTTCCAAAGTGGCAATGTCATTTATGAAAAGTTAGGGATCTTTTCTAGAAAAAAAGGAAAGTAAAGAGACATCAACACCAAATGTGGTTTGTGGCCCCAAGTTGAATCCTGATGTGTGAAATGAAAACAACCACAGAGACATTTCAGGGACAGTTGGTGACATTTGAATAGAAGATGGCATTACGAAGTAAATCGCTGTTAATTTTCACTAAATGTGATATACATGTTGTGCTATGTCGGAGAACGTCCTCGTTTTTAGGCAGTGCTGACCAAAACATTCAGGGGAGCAGCATTAAGGCCTGAGGTTTTCTCCCTGATGCTTTCCAGCACCACCATGAGCCCTCAGACCATGGGCGCCGGCAGTCTCTCCCTCACGTCAGCTTGCTTTGCCACAGACCCCGCAGCTTGAGGGCTGAGTCGCACAAGACTGCGGTCACAGGCCCCAGGGTGTCACCTGAACTTCCAACTGACCGGCTGTGAGTTGAAGATGGCCTCAGATGCCTTCTCAGCTTTGAGCAGCCATTAGGATGGCTCACAGAACTCAGGGAAGTACTTTGCTTTCATGTACTGGTTTATTACAAAGGACACAACTCAGAAACGGCCAAACGGAAGAGATGCAGAGGGCAAGGTATGGGGGAAGGAGAGCCAAGCTCCCATGTCCTCTCTGGACACACCACCTCCCAGGCAGTGTGCTCCCCAATTCAGAAGCTCTCTGAACCCCATCATTTAGGGGTTCTTAGGGAGGTGTCTTTACATCGGCAGGGTGAGCTCAATCTCCAGCTTCTTTACCCTCTTCAAATATCAGGGTAGGGGAGTGAAAGCTTTAGCCTTCTTTGTTTTTTAAAAAAGATTTATTTATTTATTTATGCATACAAGAGCTGGGGTACAGGCTAGAGTCACGGGAGGTGAGAGGACTCACCAGAGACAGAGCGGGGAGCAGAACAGGCAGATGGACTGAAATGCACTGCCCAGGGGAGCAGCAGGTGAAGCAGGAGAGGTTCACCACACCACGTGGGTCCCCTCCCTGGCCGGCGGCAGGGATCAAACTCATGCTGCAGTGGCTGCGATTTGCTTCATAGTGCGTTGCTCAACCCACTGCGCCACCAGGGAGGCCCAGCTTTAGCCATCTAATGAGATCTCAGTCCCCCATCCTGAAACTGTTGAGGGGCCCCCAGCCACCAGTAATCTCAGGAGCATGTGAAACACCCAGAGACTCCAAGGGCTTTAGAGCTATGGGAACCCACCTAAGAAGGTGGGACCAGTCAAATTTTTTATCATATCACATACGCTCACACACACACACACACACACACAGAGCACATCAACCAAAATGTTACCAAGGGCCGGCTCACCACTGGGTTAGCAACAACACATCACACAAGGCATAATAGCACTAGCCTTGCATTTTTCTGTTTGCATGAAAATGTTGGTAGTAGGAGTCGTGAAGGAAAATATAAGAGAAAGGTTAAGTAACTCACCCAAGGGCCAAGGTCACACAGCTATTAGGTATCAGAGGTGAAGTCACATCCCTGCCAGCTGGTCTCAAAGCTAAGTTCTGATAAACCGTGCTCAGCCCTTCCCGAAAGGAGGGTCTTGTGCCCTGAGAAGGCCAGAGCTTCCCTTTGCTCAGGGCCACGTCTCAGGCAAACCAAGTTCTAGCAAGGCATGAGGTTCACCGGCTCAAGCAGTGAAGCAGCTTTCAACAGTTCATTCAAGAAATATTTTCGTGAGACACTATGGATGGTCCTTGGCTACAGGAATGTAGATGTGAATGAAAACAGCTGCCTTTGGTGCAGCTGACCGAGCATCTGCTTTCGACCATGTTCTGGCCTTTATTTTATTGAGGTAACGGTTTATGACACTGTATGTGATTCAGAGCTATAGAATCCCCCTTCAGATGTCTCACCATACCACACCCACCACCAGAGTACCCACCATCCTCCACCATAGTCACAGGCCCCTCCACCCTTAGCTCGTCACCCTCCCCCGCCTCCCTGCCTTGGTAGCCTTAATTCTACACCAGTTTCTAAGGTTTGTTACTGGTTTGGTTTTGACTGATCCTTTGTTTTGTTCCTCTATATTCCATATGAATGAGATCACCTGGTATTTGTCCTTTTCCTTCTGACTTATTTCACTAAGCAGGATCCCCTCCACTTCCATCCATGTTGCGGCGAATGGCAAGAGTTCCTCGATTTTTATTAGGTCACCTTCTTAGCAGGAGGACCTGGCCTCAGTTACTACCCAAAACATATTTCTGGGTGCAGCCTAGAAAAGAAAGTAAGGAGCCATAGTCCACATCCATAGCAGTATAACATTAGCGCTGTTATCGAGAGCATTCCCTCAAAGCACCACGTCCAAAATTTACTTCAACACTAGACTTAACCACAAACCTTAAAGGCTCCTGCTAAGACGTTTTCATTTTCTCATTTTAGGAAAATAACGTTAAAAAAGACTGGGACTTAACCCATGTCTTCATTGTTTTATCTGTGCTTGGCTCAAAGTTTAGTTCCTCACCTGAGGGGTTTTTAACTTCCACTGATCCATAGAAGCCAGGAGCTAAGCACTGGTTCTAGCCCTGGTTACTAGAATTAATCAGAAAGCTTGGGGCGACTACAGCTAACCAAGCACCATGTTTCATGAATTCTGACTGAAGGGAGGAGAGTCTAGATTTAAATGTGCCATAGAAACAGAATTAGAGACTTGTACCTATTCTGTGCTCCTTCTCCAAATATTAGTTGAAGCATCCAGTCAATCTTGAAGACACCTATGTGTCTTTCCCTTCCAGTGACACCTAAGTAGATCAACAAATAGATGTCACTGCATGAGAAGGAAACCTTGGAACTTAAGAAAATATTTAGTAACATGAGATGAATTACAAAAATGAGGGGACTCTGAAGAAAATGTTTCTCCTGATACAAAGACTTACTGCCAACAAGGCAGCATGTCTGAAAAATGGTCTAATACTCAATGAAATAAAAGGGGAGATAATAGTCCAAGCCAGAAAAAAAGAAGTGGCTACAAAGCAAACACATCAACTTAATAAAATTTTCACTGGTAGCAGGAAAAGCAGAAATGACACAGGAGAAAGTTTATGAATGGAACAAAAGAAGACTGAGAAATTCAGAGGAAATAAATCAAGAAGTGAAAAAAGAAGGGACCATAGGGCTTCTGAATTCAGCTGGAAAGAAATAGAAGTGAATCTTACAGCTAAAATTAATCATGTAACAGCTCAATGACGCATTCCTCAGTATCATTATCTGAGGATGGAGGGAGAGGGAGAAGGAGAGGGACTCCCCACAGGCCCCTGGAGCGTGCATTGCTGTTGATGATAAAGGTCTGGTTGGGGGGACATCACAGCATACCTGGAGGCATGAGTGTCTCCCCAAAGACTAAAGCCTACAGGTGACAAATTATTTTTATTGACAACACTGTGTGAAACTTACCTGTTTTCATATTCTAAATGCAAATCAATTTCTGGGCATGTATTAATAAAATGAAATGGGAGGGGGCTGATTTAAAATAAAGCCAGCTATTTGGATATGGCTATTTGGAAGGCATGCAAAAATGAAAATCACAAATTAGTTCTAGAGTTTCCTACTCCTGGGTGTCTCTTTCTAAATGCTACTTCCCATTGTAAGACCTATTCAGGTCAAGGGCTAATGGTTATGATTGGCCCGCTGTTTCTTTCCAACTTGTAAGTGATCCAAATATAAAATAATCTTAAAGGGCCTCCCTGATGGCACAAGGGGTTAAGTCTCAGTGCTATCAAGCTATCGCCAGCCACCACAGCATGAATTCGATCCCTGGCCCACTGTGGGTCAGGGAGCTGACCCACATGGCACAGCAGACCTCTCCTGTCTTGCCCACTGCTCCCCTCAGCAGGGTATTTCAGTAGATCTGCCTGTTCTGCTCCCCACTCTGTCTCTGGTGAATCCTCTCATTCCCCCCACTCCCGCACCTCTGGCCTACACCCCAGTTCTTGTATGCATAAATAAAAAGAAGTCTTTTTTCAAAAAAATAAAAGTATTAAATGATTTGATGGACCCACAGTGAGCTACCATTGGGCTTAACATCTGGGAACTACCTTGATAAGACTTTGTATATAATAGAGCCTGATTTCAAGTGGAGATGGAACATCCTTTCCTCTTCATTCCAACACTGACACACAAAAGCAGCTAAATTAGTATGGCAGTTCCTCAAACAACTAAGAATGGAACTTCCATATGATCCAGCAATCCCTCTCCTAGGAATATACCCAAAAGATACAAAAACACTGATTCAAAAGAATGCTGCACTATTTATAATATGTAAGACCTGAAACAACCTAAATGCCCCAAAACAGATGATTGGATCAGGAAGATGTGGTACATATGCATGATGGAATACTATTCAGCAATCAAAAAAGATAAACTAGAGTCATTCATAAGAACATGGATGGAGCTGGAAGGGAATATGCTCAGCAAAATAAGTTAGAAGGCAAAATAAAAATACCAGATGGTTTGTCCCCTAGGAGGAATATAAGGGGACCAAATAAGGACCAAGGAAAAGAATAATAACAGTAATAATAATAACATAACAAAAAACAAGGACAAATTGGGGACACTTGGTGGGGAGGAGGGAGGGAGAGGGTTGAGGGCAGATGGGAGCACAGGGGACTGAGGTGATGGTGCACTGGTGAAATGATGATGAGGAATACATGGGGGTTACAATTGATGTCAAATACATATAAATATAGAAAAAAACCCAAAAATACAAAAAAAAGCAGCTAAATTATTTAATGTGGTGAGACAGAAGTTGAGACCCTGCAAAGTGTTCCTTTTAAACATTATTTTCTTAAAGCACACACCCCCAACACACTTACAAACACACATACAAGTTGATCTAAATCTGAACAATCAGGTGAAGTAAACTGTCTTAGAAAAGATCACAAGAAAAATTGGGGAAGGCTGTCAAAGGAATCAACCTGGTCCTTATATGTGTAGATTCTCTAACCAGCACCATCGATTTCCCGGTTTTCTGATCTCAGGGTGGGTGCTTGGGGGAGATCAAGGAGGCAACACCTCTCTCTGGTGAATAGGAGAACAAGCTGAAATGTCTAGTCAAGTGCAGAAGGTATTTTGTATAAGAAAAGCTGTGATTCTTCCTCCTTCAATAGGATAGGCTTTAATCTAGGATTCCAGGTCACTAAAGGATACAGGGGGTACATTTCAGTCTTAAAAAGGGATTCACTTTAAATGTGGGATTTTGCTCTCCCAGGAGATAGTTGCCTCTCTGTTTACTGGCCTTTACACAACATCACCGTCACAGTCCAGATGGATCTGACACCCCTGGCTTTTCTTCCGTCTTTCCCCACTTGTCGAAAGCAGTCCTATTCTTGCCTAGTGGAACTATTCCCAACCAGAGCATTAGGACAGAATGAAAAGGGAGACTGGCAGCCTCCCAGATGCCGAAATAACTTCAAGAATGGACATTTAACTCAGATAATGCCTTGGAATTCAATATGTGCCAATAGGATTGGCACATGGAAGAAGAATCAAGGATGATTTACACTCATCATCTCTACTTCCTCACCTCTCAGTCACTTCTCAACCTTCTCCTCTTCACACTCCCACTGGGTGTTCTCCTCACGGTCACAGCGACCTCCTTTCTGTGCTTAGGGAGACATCTTGGTTTCTTGATTGTGTTTGACATAGCTGATCGCTCCTTTTCCTTTGGACTTTTTTTTCTCCTGCAGAATCTGTGACACCCCCTCATCTCTCTGATTGCTCTTTTGTCTGCTCTTTCTTTGACCCAACCCTTAGATGTTCTAATTCCTCAGGGTTACGCTAGCCTTCTTTTCTCTCCACACTTATTGGCTTGCTTTTGAATAGCATCACCATGCCACGGATGTCTTATTTTTCTGTCTCCAAGTCAGATATCTCTCCTGAGCATCGAAATTGGTGTCCAATCGCTTTCTGAACACCACCTAATAATCCCAGACTTCTTCAGCCCAGCATGCCCAACCACAGGTTTTTTAATCCTTCACTAAGTCTACTTCCTTTCCAGTGAAGAGTCCACCAGTCACCTGACCTTGAAACATTAAGCTCATCCTAAATTCCTACCCCATCACCATATCCAATCAGTCACAGCACCAACACTGTCTTATTTCTTAAGCTCATATCTATCTAGTTGCCTCTGTTATACTATAAACCCCATGAGAGCTCAAGATTGGTCTAACTTATTCATCATTTTAACCCCAGTATTTAGAACCGTACCCAAAGTAGGTGCTCAGCACATATTTATTGAATTAGTCAATAACTCCTTAAACAACTTCTGCCTTGAAGTCCTTGTGCTATTATCTCTCTTTGTACCCTTTATTCATGTGATTGTTGTGTTACCTTTCCAGAGGGAGGTGACCTCTAAGGTGGTCCCCAGTGATTCCTGCTTGCTTTTATTTTTTAAGATTTATTTTATTTATGCATATAACAACTGGGGTGTAGGCCAGAGGTGCAGGAGTGAAAGGATTCACCAGAGACAGAGTGGGGAACAGAACAGTTGAATCTACTGAAATACACCTCTGAGGGGAGCAGCGGGCAAGACAGGAGAGGTCTGCTATGCCATGTGGGTCAGCTCCCTGGCTGGGGATTGAATTCATGCTGTGGTGGCTGGTGATAGATTGATAGTGCTGAGACTTAACCCCTGCACCACCAAGAAGGCCCTGATTCTTGCTTTTTGATATTTGTTCCTGTATGATACTTACATACTTCCCCTGGTATGTGGATTCGATGCAGTGAATCCTTTCTAATGAATAGAATGTGATAAAAGTGATAGAATGTCACTTCTAAGAATAAGTGATAAAAAGACTACTGGCTTCATTTTCCTTACCCTCTCGTGCTTGCTCTCTCTGGTGGAAGTCAGCTCCAAGAATACCTCCTGACAACCATATGAAGGAAAAGTGGGTTCTCCCATTTGAGCCATCGGATGAGACCACAGTCCTGGCCAACACCTTAATTGTAGCCTTATGAGAGACCCTGGTCCACAGAAACATGAGATAATAAATAGTTGTTGTTTTAAGTTAAGTTGCTCAATTTTAGAGTAATTTGTTCATAAAAAGAGAGAAACAATACGTGACTGACCTAAGGCTCAGTTTCATATTACAAGCTCTAATCCCTCTAATGGTCTAAATTAGCTGTGGTATATCTATAGATTGAATATTGTGGAATGGTCAAGAGAAACTAAGTCAGTCTATCATTACTAACGGAAGGGTGGATGCTAGTGAAATACATCAGAAGGAAAAAAAAATCCTGGATGGTATCACTTATATGTGGAATATAGAAAAAAGTAAACAAAGAGTCAAAGGCAAACCTTGAGATCTGACCATAGATATGAGCCATCCAGGAAGGGAGCACAAAGGGTTGGGAGGGGTAAAAACAGCTGGAGGACGAGCCGAAGGGAATGTGGTGATAGACTCTGGGTGCTGTGTTGGTGGGAGAACTATGGAGACCACACCTGAGGGGAGAAGTCTTACCTTGTCCAAAAATTAGTAGTGATGTAAGAAAAAATTACTACTTTGAATAAAAAATTGCAAAAAATAGTATGAATTTAAAAATAAAATAAATACATAAAGCATGAGAGCCATAGTATTCAATATCATACAGGTTCACCAGATTTTTCTGGTGTGCTCATAACTGTGATTTATATATTCATTAAATAGTTATTAGGAATTGCAAAACAATGTAAGCTCCATGACAAGAATTTATCAGACTTACTGCTGTATCCTTAAGGGCTGGAACAGTGCTTGACACTTAGTAGGTATTCACAAAATATCCTTTGAGCGAATTATCTAGTCAATCGGCTTGATCACACAATAGTACATTTTTTTCACACTAGTATGATTGTTTCCTTGTGATGAAGCCCTAAAGATGACGTTGTTGTGGCAGTAGGGTTATCTTAAAATTTTGAAATTTTGAAATTTCTCTTCATTTAGCTTTCCCTATTTTATATTCCCATCCATCAGTGTATAAGACTCTAGGTCCCCCACCTCCTGACTGGAACGGAATTTCATTCGTCTGTAATGGGATTCTCAACTACAAATTGTGTATTGGGGAATTGAAGAGTAGGGCTTTTATGAGACCCAGCAGAAGGCACTGACCTATCTTGCATGCCTGGGAAATTAATTTTGATGAAAAGTACATCATTCAGGGGCCCAGCAGGAAAGAGAAGACACACTCCAATTAGGTAACTTAAGGAGCAATTAATACGAGGGCTCTTGCTGAAGGAAGGGCAGGGTGTCAGCAAACACAAATATCCTCGGGGACTGATTACCCCTAGGCCTGAAGGCGCCATGGGAAAGATTTACTCCTGCACCCTCGAGGCTGAGAAATCAACATGGAGAGGGTAGGAGTTGTGGGCGCCAAGGCACCAGCACCCAGAGACCCCATAGGAAGGAAGCTGGAGAATAAACTCTCAACTCCACTCTTCCTCCTGCCAGATACTTTCTGGGGTTCCCTATTGGTCAAAACCAATAGAAAGCCAGAGGGCAAGGGGACCCTGGTTGTTGGCCAGATACTTTCTGGGGTTCCCTATTGGTCAAAGCCAATAGAAAGCCAGAGGGCAAGGGGACCCTGGTTGTTGGACTCGGTCTTCCAAGGCACAGGCCATGCAGCATATAGTAAGTGCTCAATAAATGTGCCATCAACTTTAACCCTCCCAATAATCCTTCCTGGTAAACAATTCCATTCCAACGGGGAAATGGGGGCTCAGGAAGATTGATTTGCTGTTCTAAGCCATACAGCTAGCTGGGGAGGGCCCTGAAGCCCTGTGCTTTTAAGGGTTATGAAAGTTGGATCTGAGGGCAGACTGTAAAAAGTGGAAAGCCCCCAACGCAACGCAGGGTCTGAAGGGCTATGGTGGCAGGAGACCCTCCTGCAGCCTCTACAACATGGGAGTGGTGACTCAAGTGGGGGCAGGGGGCGTCACCCTCTATAGACTGGGTCCTGCCGGTACCTCTAACAACACCAGACGCACAGGTGTGAGAGATGGCAGAGCATAGGGACAAAAGTATGATTCTGGGATTCAAGTCCCAACTCTGCCATCTACCATCTACCAGCTGTTTGACCTTAGGCGTGGTCCTTAGCTCCTGCCTCTGCCCTGTTTCTTCCTCTGGAGTGAAGAGAATCATCATTACCTATCTCAGAAGGGCTGGGTGGGGTGAATGTTCATGTGTTAAAACACGAGGGGTGCCCCTCGCTTCCTCCTCAAGGAGCTCAAGGTACAACCTCATCCTAATCAGACTCTGTACCCCCAGATCAGGGACATCTTGTCCAGGGCAACCTTTTCTATAAAAGGCCAACCAGTCACCATGTTCAGTTTTACAGGCCCTGCGTTCAAAACCATGCTACTCTGCCACTGTAATGCAAAAGCAGCCAGGGACCAGCTGGAAATGTGGGTGGGGCTGTGTCCCCATAAATTTGACTTATGGACACTGAGATTTGAATTTCATATAATTTTCACATATCACAAAATAATATTTTGGAGGTTCTTTTTTAAAGATTTAAAAATATGAAAACTACCCCTACTTCCCAGGCCACGCAAAAGCAAGGGGCGGCTGCTTCCGGTGCCTGGCTGCCTACCGAACAATCCCTAGTTTAGATCCCTGCAGGTGGTGTGGACCCCCCAACCATGCACCTGAAACCTGGCTTGCTTCTGCACGAGCCCAGTCAGCCCTGGGAGGGAACCCCACCTCCTCCACCTCATGTGCTTGAGCCCCGTGAGATCCAGCCTCTGGCACTCACTTCGTGCTGCTGGGAACTTCAACCCCTCTGGCCTTCTTCCAGTTCCTCCAAGGGGCCAACTTTTTCCACCTCAGGGTTTTCAGAGGGACACTTCTCTTTGTCCTCAGTGAACCTGACTGTCACAAGTGGCGTCATTCTGAGACTGCAATTGTCTTCTTTCCCTCGGTACTTCCAAGGCACCACATACTGTCCAGCATCCAGCAAGTGCTCAATAAATGTATAATGAAGCACAACCATCCTTCAAAGCTGGTGCTTATGTTCCCAATAGGGAACCTGAAGCTCAGAGAGATTAATTCACTTTCCTATGGCCACACAGCTAGTTCTGGAACCTCCAAAGCCCCGTGTCCTTAATTACCCCAGAATTCTCAAGGTGCCTTAAATTCTGGTGCCACCATCAAGTATCCAGTGACCTTGAATGAGTCACTTACTTTCTCTATGTCTCTTTCCTCCACAGTAAAATGGATATGAAGTAATAATGCTTCCCTCACTGGTTTATCATGAAGTTTGAAGGAGTTAATCGACCTAAAGTGTGATAAATGCACCTGGCACTCACAGAAATGTCTGTCCTTGTCAGCTTTAAGTCCCTAACTGTGAAGGAGCCTGTGGAGGTCTTAGGTCTGAGCCAAAATGGCTTCCTCCTTCAACCTGGTGGTGATGTAGCGCCAGAGACCCTGAGTGGGCTAAGGTTGTTGCTCAGGCCTTGGTGCTGAGGGCCCCTGGAGGAGAGGACATTTTGAGTGAAAACCAGGACTTCTCAGAGGAGGAGGTAAGGCCACCCTGGCTTTGTGGGGGTTAAGTCCAACCAGAATGTGTTTATTTTCCCCTGTGTCTGGAAGGGCCTCTCTGGTCTCCATGGCAACCTGATTTCCTGTCCTGGTTTTCCCTTGGAGGAGATACCTGCTGAATGCAGAGGCGCCTGGGCTTAAGCTTGGGGTGGAGACCAGCACTGAGGCAGGCCACTCTAGCTGCCTCCCCCATGCTGGCCAAGCGGCCAGCTCCACCACAGCCATGTCACAAGAGCCTTTGTTTACCAGTCCCGACACCAACTTGAGGGTGACGTCATGGAATCCAGCCCGGAATCTTTGTTATGCCCCATTTTCTTTCTTCCTTTTCAAGGGTTTTGTTTCTCCCTGAGGCTGAGGAAATGGGCTCACACACATGCCCAATTTGCTAAGATTATTTTTAAATCCTCCTACTCATAGCGCATACCCTAGATCTGGACACTTCACTAACAATTATTCATTCATTCATTCATTTGTCGTTTTATTCATTCAGCAAATATTTGCATGTGGGATTAGAGGCCCAAACTGTGCCTGAGCTGAAGAAAGGGGAGCTGAAAGGGAAAGAGAGGGGTCTCTACTCTCAAGGAAATGCCATACCAGAGAATGGAGACAAGCACGTAAATAAGGAAGCACCATATATGATGAATGATGCTTTGATAGAGGTCTCTGAAGGAATGGTATGGTGGTTGAGATGGGAAATTTAATCTCTGAAAAGTGCCTACATTCAGATTTGGCTCCTAACCTCAGCAAAGCCTAGCCTGAGCCTCAGTCTTCTCATCTGTAAAATGGGGATAATGCGAGTGCCCACTGGGGGCATTAGATAGCCTGTTGGCTGGGAGTCTGCCTTCTGGGGTGGGCCTGCGTGTTTCAGGTCTCAGCTCTACCAGTGTCTGGAAAGGCCTCTCTGGTCTCCATGGCAACCTGATTACTGCTTGCTAGTTCTGTGCCCTTGTGCAGGTTATTTATGCTGTTAAATGGTGACTGTCCTAGTGCTCCTGCATGGAGCTGCTTGAGGTTTAAGTAAGTGAAGGCATGCATTTAGAATGGGACTCTTAGACTTGTCTTTATAATCCACCACCTCAGAGGAGCCTGGGACCCCAGGGGAGGAAGATAAGGGGGTCTCCCTGGAGAACTGGGGGATGAACACCAAGAGTTTTAGCAGAGGACGTAACACTGACATAATTAGCTGGTCAATGTCTGTAACTTCCCCGACTTCTTTTAGATCAGGGATCATATCTGCATGTTTCACCATCTTGGTCCCACCTCCTAGCACAGTTCAGGGAGTGGGAAATCAATGAATTTGTGAATAATTGAATGACTAAACGATAAATCCAACATCTTTATCATGACATGCAATATCTTTTACAACTGATTAAAATCATATTGTGATGGTTAATTTTATGGGTCAGCTTGACTAGGCCACAAGGTGTCCAGATATCTGGTTAAATGGGATTCCTAGATGTCTCTATGTGTGTGTGTCTATGTGTGTGTATACACGTGTGTGTGTGTGTGTATATATATGTGTGTGTGTGTATGAAGAACTCTGACTAATAATCACCTAGTCTGATTTCTGAAAATTTTCCTGGCCCTACGACCCTAGACTCTAGTTTTAACAATCCCCCAAAAGCCTTCACTTTAGAGGCTGTTCCAATTTCCTCAGACATATTTTTTTCCATAGCTAGTGAAACTCTGCTCATTCATTATTCATCATTTACTTACATTTATTTAAAATAACAATTGTGATCGTTGAAGAAATCATGTACAGGGACATATGAGATAAATTGTGAGGCAAATTATGTTAGTCCCTAAACACCCTTTCCGCCACTTCTCTGCCATTCAGAATCCACTTGAGGCTTGACCCTCAGCTTCAAGAAAGCGGAAGGGAGGACCCTAGTTGATAAAAAACAAAGATTCATTCTCCATGTCAGTGACTGATTCATGAATTAGATCTAGGTCAACTAGAGTATGGTAAGCTAGAGACAAGGACTGGCTTAAGATTGAGCAATGGCCCAACTCAGTTCAGTGACAGTGAGTTAGACAAGAATTGATGCTTAAGAGGATCTCAAGGTACATTGGGCTCTCCTGTATATTTTTTTAATGACTCATTTATTTATGCATAGAAGAACTGGGGTTCAGGCCAGAGGTGTGAAGAGGTGAGAGGATTCAAAAGAAACAGAGAGGGGAGCAGAACAGGCTGATCTACTGATATACACTGTTGAGGGGAGACAGGAGAGGTCTGCTGCACGATGCGGGTCAATTGCCTGGCCAGAGATGATGACTGTGGATAGCTTCATAGTGCTATAACTTAACCCTTTGTGCCACCAGGGGGGCCCTCTCCTGAAATTTTTTTTAAAAAAGGATTTATATATTTTTGCATACAAGAACTGGGGAACAGGCCAGAGGTGTGGGGGTGAGGGGGCGGAGTGAGAGGATTCACCAGAGACAGAGCCGGGAACAGAACAGGTAGATCAACAGAAATACACTGCCAAGGGGAGCACCGGGTGAGTCAGGAGAGATCTGCGGCGCCATGTGGATCACTTCCTTGGCCTGCAGCAGGGATCGAACTTGTGCTGCAGTGGCTGCGGTCTGCTTCATAGTGCGCTGCTTAACCCACTGCGCCACCAGGACAGCCCCTCTCCTGAAAATTTTTGAGGGAAGAAGTGAGACCGACATTTGAGCTTTCTCTCAACCAGCTTTTGAATGAAATCTACAGAGGACTGAAGCCAAGGAAAATGGTGCAAGAGATAGGAAATCAAATCAGATTTGAAGCTTACTCCATATCTTGAGGCAACACAGGTTTTCCAGAAGAGTGACATGACCAGATCCCATGCTTTAAAAAGAGCCCCCTGGTGGCAGTGAGAAAAGTAAATAGGGTTTGAGACTGGAGGCAGGACAATGCTGTAAGATGTCTGGTGAGGGTATAGAACAAGGGAAATGGTTGAAGAAGACACCTAGGAGAGGAGGCAAAAATATATAGTCAACACTTGAACAATGTTGGAGTTAGGGTGCCAACTCCCTGAGTAGTGGACTAATTTATAATTGGCCCTCCATAGACATGGGTTCCACTTCCTAGAATTCCACCAAAATCCATGGTTGGCTGAATCTGTGAATGTGGAACCTGCAGATAGAGGGAAAAAATCCCTCATATATATGCACCTTCATAGTTCAAACTATGTTGTTCAAGGATCAGCTATACTCATTGACAAGGGTCATTCCAGATTCTTAGAATGTGGAACCACATGACTGTCAGGCCTGAAGAAAATTTAGGAATATTCATTCATTCATCCAGTCATCCAACATATTTTTGAGTTCTCGTGTGCTACTGCTGTGCTAACTTTGTGAACAAGAGAGACACAAATCCCTGCCCTATATTGTAGGGGAGGGATAGACAGTAAACAAAGTGAATATGTACACATATAAAATGGGTTAGATGGTGATACAAGCAATGAAGAAAGAAATTAAAGGAAAAGAAATACGGAGGGAAAATTATTCAGCCAGAAGTTTCCACTGCCTGTTCTTCAATAGTAGAGGTTTTTCTCAACAAAAAATCTTCAAAGTATGCTAACTTTAGGTGTTTTGTGACTGAGTAGGTACACTGAATAATTACCATTGTGATAAAATATCCCTAAAATGTATCGGGTGACTACTATACGAAAACCAAAAACACTGTTTGACTCTAGTCACTAATATTCTTTTATTTAATCTCTATTCTTTTAAGATAAGAAAACCAGCAGTTGGTGATATAAAGTAAGCCACCCAAGATGGTACCTTGACAAGGTTCTAAATATGGGTCCACTTAACCCCAGCCCCTTTGTTTTGCTTTTTGACGTAGGATGCTAACTTAGGTAACTCTTCTTAATTCCAAATTCAAGTTTCTTGACAGTTGTGATTAGTCATATTAGATAAGATAATTAAAGAGAGGGTGAATTCATTATGAAGGTTATGTTTGATTAAACAAATGAAATATCTCAAATGCATCTCGTGAGAAGAAATAGGAGAGTCTTTTGGAGGGTAAAATCGTTAAGCTTACCGTCAACCTGGTTAGCCCTTGGCCAATATTCTTGACTGTCTCTTACTACATTGCATACATATCTCCCCTTTTTGCTTCCAAAGTTAGAATTTCCAGTTTGCATGGGTTTGTTGGAGGTCTGGGACAGAGCCAGACAGATGGAGATCTTTGTGACTTGGACCAATGAGTTAACCAGATTTCAGAGAATGACACTGTGTCCCTTTCTCATGTTGAAAAATCCCACAAAAACATGTAGTTACGGACACTCCACTTTAGAGACCAAGGGGCCATAAAGCAAAGCAAAAGATGCTCTTGCTTGTAAATTGTAAATTGTTAAATTATTAATTGTTAACATATTAGAAAATTATTATTGTTTCAAAGCTTTTGTTGCAGTAATGATAGTTTATAAATAAAAAATTATTCTAATTGCATACATAATACATGAATATACCCTCCTTTAAAAATTAATTAAAATGTAATCAGTAAGGTTACAGCCCTCTTTTGTTGCCATGGCCAATCGTGGGCGTCTCTTCTCTGTTCTTGTTCAGAGTGTTTAGACTGAGCCCTTGTAGATCTTTTCTGAAAGTTTCCTTTTCCTATTGTGTCTACATACTGCTTATGTGTTTTTTATTTTACATAAATGGTGCCATGCTGTACATGTAATTTTGAAACCTTTACTCTTTACTCCAGATATCTAACACCTTGTTAAGAACTATTCTTAATGAAAACCTAGGAAGGAAAAGCTAATATTTATCATCATTCCAGTCAATGCCAGGCACAGCATTAAACCATTTGTCACAAATTCTAGAGGTCTTAGATTTGAGTCAAAGCTGTATTTATGCTGCAGTAAACTGGTAAACATATTCCCAATGGCAGTGTATTTTAAACAATATTTACTAAAAATAATAGTACTATGAAAAAAATCATAATAAACATAGTCACGCAATGGCATGATAATTTAGTGTGCTATTAATTTGTGCTCTGTTCCTGGTGGGTTTTGTCCTCCTCCCTCCCAGGAAGGAGCCAGACTTTGCATTCTCTCACCTGAAGAGGACTGTTTGATGTGGAAAAACCCAGAAATCTCCTCACAACAACCTCCATCTCTGACTTTGTTCTTCAAAATATTATTTGTCATACGTGTTGGGTATCACTGAAGATGAAAGGAGAGAAGCAAGTATGTTAGGAAGAGGGGAAAACAACAGAAACAGGAGTCTCCAGAACTGGAAATGGACAAGTGACAGGCATGCCCCCACTCAGGTCCCACCTCCAACAATACCCTGGGGAGCGACAGTACCTCAGAGAGAAATGACCTCATGTGGACATTTGGAGGGTGGCCCCGGGACTCCCAGCTTACCCAGGTCTCCTGTGCCCAAGTTGGCCACAGCAGCATCTAAGCCACTTATCTTTAAACATCTGTGGACTCAGATAATGGCGGTAGCAACAGTGACCCCAGAGAAAGAGCTGAGAGCATTCTCAGCACCACTGCTCACTGGTGGCTGAACTGAAGCATCCAGTGAGTACAGAAAATCCCCAGCCCCAGCCACCTGGGCTTTAATTTGATTTAGAAAACCCCACACGTGTTGTGACAGTCTTGCACCTGTGCGTCCTGGAGGCTGTGCTGAGACATCCAGAGCGCCTCTCTTCTAACCCCATGATGAAGGTTTCTGTTCTTGTGCCTAAAGAAACTGAGGCTCTTGGCAATGAGGTGAATAGTTAGCAAATGGTGGGTGGGATTCAACCTCAAGATACTGAGGTCCTGGGCCCTCCCAGGTGGCGCAGTGGGTTAAGCAATGCACTATGAAGCAAGACACAGCCACTGCAGCACAAGTTCAATCCCTGCCTCTGGCCAGAGAGGTGACCCACATGGCACAGCAGACCTCTCCTGCCTTAACCTTTCCTGCCTTGTCCACTGTTTCCTTCAGCAGTGTATTTCAGTCCATCTGCCTGTTCTGTTCTCCGCTCTTTCTCTGGATCTTCTCACCCATCCTGCACTTCTGACCTGTACCCCAGTTCTTATATGAATAAAAAAAAATTAAATCTTTAAAAAAAAAAAAGATACTGAGGTCCATGCATGTAATCATCCTGAACTATGATGCCTACTAGTTATGGTGCTTTTCTCTGCAAGAAAGTCCCAGAAACCCACACAAACTGCCTTAAGCTAAGGAAATCCATTGTGACACCAGGCGAAATGGCCCACGTATGGTTTAAGCAGGTCGCAGACACTGTTCTTTTCTTTCTCCATTTCCCCAGTCCATCTCCTCGTTGTTGACCATGTATTCATTCAGTTAAGTCCACCTCCTTGTGATTTCAAGAGGGCCTCCTGAAGCTCCTAAAACCATGGCCGTCCGTGTTGACACATACCACAGAAAAGCAAAGTCTGTTTCCCAATGTATGTGAAGCAAAAGCCCTGGATTGGACCTTGTTAGTTCTGGCGATTGATCTAATCACCCCTGGCGAGGTTTGGAGACCAAGATGAATATCTCCCCAAAACACCATCTTCTGAGTGTCTCCAGATGACACAAAGCCCGAGAGACCACCATGCCTTGAGAACAGCCCTGTTTACATGTCCACATGTCCCCAAGGAGGGTAACACCCTTGTAGTTTCCTGGGCCCATCAGATTGGCTGCCTGACTTTAGCTCTGACAATGGATTTGCTATCATAACACTGAAAATGCTAAGGAGACTAATAATATACAGCATCGAGTAAGCATAATGGGTAAATAAGGATATAGGAACTCACATCTCAAAGTATCTTACTTCCCCAGAATATGACATGATTCAGAAGCATTTTTAGCCTTGCCACAGTTCCTTGTGTGAAAGGACAAAATCATTCCATTTTTATTTTTCTTTAAGATTAAATTTTATTTATTTATGCACACAAGAACTGGGGCATAGACCAGAGGGCCAGGGGCAGAAGGATTCACCGGAGACAGAGTGGGGAGCAGAATAGACAGAACTGCTGAAACACACTGCTGAGGGGAGCAGCGAGTGAGACAGAAGAGGTCTGCTGCGCGACGCCTCCGCCTCCGCCGTGTAGGTCAACTCCCTGGTGGGGATCAAACTCAGGTTCTCATGTCGATAGTGCTGAGACTTAACCCCTAGGTCACCAGGGAGGCTCCTCATTCTACTTTTCATTCAGATTTTCTGATGACTAATTTGGCCTTGAGCCAATTGCTAGTGGCCTAGTAGAGGGAGTACGCTTATTGGTTAAGCCTCTTCATGCTAGTAACTTATATAATCTCCATGACAACCTTATGACTCATTTCATGGATGAGTAAAGTGAGGCACATTTAAGGTAAACCACTGAGTTGGTAAGTGGCAAGCCAAGACTGGAACATATGTGTCCTATGTTGAGACTGTGTGTTCTTCCTTGGGTCTCACCATAGTCTTTGGGGAGGATTTTTTTTAAACATTTATTTATGCATACAAGAGCTGGGGTATAGGCCAGAGTTGAGGGGGGTGAGAGGATTCACCAGAGACAGAGTGGGGACCAGAACACACCGAGACACACTGCTCGGGGAGCAGTGGGCAAGGCAGGAGAGGTCTGCCACTCCATGTGGGCCCCATCCCCAGCCGGGGGCAGGGATCGAACTTGTGCTGCGGTGGCTGCAGTTTGCTTCTTAGTGGTTTGCTTCATAGTGCGTTGCTTAACCCACTGTGCCACCAGGGAGGTCCCTCTTTGGGGAGAATTTTAAGGGCACCGAAGACCTGGTAAAGATGGTAGAATGGGGATAAGAATCATCTCATGTTCCTGTTTTTATCCCTTAACTGGTGAGGTTTGGGATACACATCCATTATTTCACTGGATCTTTGACTCTTCCTCCCATCAACACTTGTTTGTCGATATGTGCCTTGAACTGGAGATATGGGGAAAATGAGGTGCTACTCATGCCTCCAACTACCTGCTGGGGAGATTAGATTGACCAATCAAGAGTTGTGATGGGGTGTGCTTAATCTGTGAGGGGGATGTAAAGTGGGCAGCACTCTGGGGGAGGGCAGACGATGGCTTAATGCAGGGAGGCTTGTAGGAGAAAGACAGAGCCAAATGAGACCTTAAGGGTGACCAGGAGACATTTCAGCAAAGCTGGGTGTGCAAAAGTTGCTGTGGAAGGAATAATACATAGATAGATAAAGATATAGATATAGATAGATACATAGATAGATAAAGATATAGATATAGATAGATACATAGATAGATAAAGATATAGATATAGATAGATACATAGATAGATAAAGATATAGATATAGATAGATACATAGATAGATAAAGATATAGATATAGATAGAT
>JAGFMF010011768.1:11280533-11291634 GCA_019455555.1 Galemys pyrenaicus
TAGATAGATAAAGATATAGATATAGATAGATACATAGATAGATAAAGATATAGATATAGATAGATACATAGATAGATAAAGATATAGATATAGATAGATCATAGATAGATAAAGATATAGATATAGATAGATACATAGATAGATAAAGTCACAGTGGAAGGAATAATAAATTGCTCACCCAGACTTTAGCAAGTGAGCACCAGGCTAGAATATCCTTGGTACCATCTCTTCAATGGCCTTCTCTGAGGGATAGATATTAATTCTCATTTTACAGATTTGGAAACTAAGGCCCCAAGAGGCTAAGCAGTGTGCCACATGTTAGTGTATCACAGCAAATATGTATCAGTGACAAGCTTTAAATCTAGAGCTGACACCGAAAGCTGTTCCTTCAACCATTGTTTATCCAGTCCCTTCTAGAATCAGGGATGTGTGCCTCCTGGCAGCAGGAGACATTAACCAGTGCTAACCCCAGGATCTGGCAAGTGCTGTGCTCAGAAGACATCCCCGAGGGTCCCCTCACCCTCTCCTCTTGGGGGTTCCCTCATGCTCTCCTCTTTGTCTTGCTGCACTCCCGAACCCCAAGTGACTGTGGCTCTCAGGCAGATGGACAGAGCTCAGTAACCAGGTTCAAGGGGATGGGCAGCCCCTGGCAGACCGCCCTTCCACAGAGATGCTGGTCCTGGGGAATATCCCATCCCTTCTGGCTACTTCTGTAGCCAACCACTGGCCTCCTCCCATTCCACATTCTCCTTTGGCTAACCAGTGGGACTGACATTAGCAGACAGATAGCTCTCTGCTCTTTGGATTTGTTTGTTACTTACCCAGTGCTGTGAGGCTGCCAAATGGAATCTAGTTGCCCCAGACAAATTAATGAAGGCATGGGGCCCAGAAATGGGGAGGTGGACTTGGGTCAGCCCTCGCTCGGGATGAACATTGAGTTCTGGGAGGAAGCTTGCCAGAGGCCGCCAGTTCAGAGGAGACTGTCCAGAGAGTGAGGCACAAAGCCAAAATGTATGAGTAACAGCGAAGGAATTGGGGTTGTTTGGTCTGAAGCAGAGATGACTCAGGCGGAGACAGCTCCCAAACAAGGCTGCAGAGGACTGCAGGGGCGACCACAGGAGCTCATTCCCACTGCCACTTCAGAACCTCTTCTGGCCTTTGGGCCTGCCATGAGCCCAATCCCACCCTCCCTGTCCTAACGAAGCTCTTCCGTCTCCTATGAACCAACCTCTGCTGGTGTTTCTTTCATTTTCACCAATGATCTTGCCTTATTTCCTGAAAAACATCGAGGCCATAAAACATTATCTGCACCATTAACTAAGGGATGTGAACTCCTCCATCCTCCTTTGTCTAGTCTTAAGAAGGAGAGACTGGATACCTTCCAGGGTAAATTCTTCCACCTGGGCCCCGGAGACCATCCATCAACCTTGTTCCTTCAATGTTTTCCCTCTGCGGCTTCTTTCTCCTCCTACCCTAGAAACTTCGCTTTCTTCTATCCGAAACAAACCACTAAGTCGCCTGCTATCCCCACTGATCGCTTGCATTCTGTGGGCTCAAGTAATCTCTAGGCTTCCTTTTCTCTTCCAGTTTCAGACTTAAACTCTTCCAAAATCTCCAGCCATTCCATGATATGTCAGTGTTTCTTCAAATGTTATACCCGAGGTCGAATCATATGAAGTTGCCAATATTGGTGCCAACTTTATTGCTCATACATTCAAAGTATACAGTTTAGTCTTTTTTTGGTATATTCACAGTTATTTAACCACCACCACTAGAACATTCTTAATACCCCCCCTCCAAAGAAACCCCAATATCCTTTAGCTCTCTCCTCTCCTCTCAATCTCCAATCCCCCATCCCAGGGCTAGACAACCACTAATCTACTTCTCATCCCCACGAACGTGCCTATTCTGGACATCTCATGTAAATGGAAAATCATGTAATATGTGACCTTTTCTGGCTGGCTCCTTTCACTCTGTAATGTTTTCAAGATTCATTTGTGTCATTGCATATATAGGAACTTTGATTCTATTTAATTCAGTTGACTGGTTATACTACATTCTGTTTATGCTGATACATTCTGTCTATCAGCTGATAGACATTTGAGTTATTTTTAATTTTTGAGTATTATGGTACAAGTTTTTGTGTGGACATGTGTTTTCATTTCTCTTAGGTATATTCTTGGAAGTAAAGTTCATTAGTTCTTTGGTAACTCTACATTTTGAGGAACTGCGAGATGGCACCATTCTATACCCCCAGCCACACTGTATTCAAATTTCTCCCCACTCTATCAGCACTTGTTATTATCTACCTTTTGATTAAGTGAAGTAGCACCTCATTGTGGTTTTCGTTAACATTTTCTTGATGACTAATGATGTTAAGCGTGCTTTCACGTGCTTATTGACCACTTGTATATCTTCCTTATTTGGGTATTGTGTCATTTATTGTTGAATTGTAAGAGTTGCTTACCTTTAGTTTCTAGATACAAGCCCCTCATCAAATATATGATTTGCAAATATTTTCTCTCACTAGATAGGTTGCCTTTTCACTTTCCTTTGATGCAGCAAAATTTCTCATTTTGATAAAGACAGTTTATCTATATTTTGTTGTAGTTGTTATTTGTACTTTTGGTGTCATAGCTAAGGAAACATTGCCCACTCCAATAAAGATTTATTTCTACATTTTCTTCTAAGAGTTTCATCATTTTAGCTCTTACATTTAGGTCTTTTCGCTATCTTGAGTTAGTGTCTACACATGGCAGAAAAAAGGAGTCAAACATCATTCTTTTGCATTTGAGTACTCTGTTGTTCCACTCAATGGTTGAAAAGATTGAGTAGAACAATGGGAGGAGAGCATATCCTTGTTGAGAATTAATTGATCGTAAGTGTAAGGTTCAATTTTTGGATTCTCAGTTCTTTCCCATTGATCAATATGTCCACCCTTATGTCAGTATCAAACAGCTTAATATTTAATATTTTGTAGTAACTTTTGAAATGAACAAATTCCTCCAACTTTGTTTTTTTTCTAGATGGTTTTGACTATCCTGAGTCCTTTACATTTCCCTGTAAATTTTAAGTTCACCACCGTAGGCGTCTCAATTTCTATAATGATTACAGTTGATATTCCAATACATTAAATTTCTTGGTCAACTTGTAAAAATACTGTCATCTTAACAATACTAAAGGCAGTTTCTGGCTATCCTTCCATTTACATTTTTTTTAAAAGATTTATTTATTTACGCATATAAGAGCTGGGGCACAAGCCAGAGGCGGAGGAGGAGAGAGGATTCACCGGAGACAGAGCGGGGAGCAGAAAAGGCAGATACACTGAAGTACACTGCTGGGGCGAGGCAGGAGAGATCTGCTGCACCATGTGGGTCCCCTCCCTGGCCAGGGATCGAACTCGCGCTGCTGTGCCACAGATGCTTCACAGAACGGCACTCAATCCACTGCGCCACGAGGGAGGCCCCCATTTACATCTTTTTTATGATTTTTTTCTTCATTTATATACATTTTACATCAATTATGGTCCCCATGGAATTCCCACCAGCATTTCATCAGTGCACCATCACCTCAGTCTTGTGCTCTTCCTACCCTCATTCCAGTCCCTCTCCCTCCCTTCCGTTGACATCTTTTCTAATACAATTGCTATTCAATTGTTTCAAAACAGTTGAATATTTAGTATAGTCCAACCTAATATATAGACCAAAAAAAGTTTTTAATATTTTCCACAAAGCCAGCATGATGTTAATGTACAAATCAGAATCCAGTAACACCTTAAAACCGCAATGTATCATAACCTGTTTACAGGTGGTGATTTCCTGTGGGAGGGTTGTAGGGAGGAGGATGTGGGGATCTTCTGGGGTGAAAGTGCATTTTGTATTCACTTTTGGAGCAGTTTGTCTAAGTTTGTACTTTTCTGAATGCATGTTATATTTCCATAAATAAAAATTATATTAAAAAAAACACAACTGAATCTCAACAACACAACTAGGTTTATTCCAAGAATGCAATGCTAATGACCAATACCTGGTTCATTTACTATGAGCCAGGCACTGTACAACATATATAGGTCTATGTTTTATATGTGTGTGTGTGTATGCATATATGTGTTGTAGAATATAATATATATAACATATATATATGTTGTGGAATATTAGGTTGAATGACTATAGGTAGATTGATTAATAGAGTCATTTAAATCCTGCAGTAATCCTTTGAGCTAAGTGCTACTGTAGACTGTATTTTATAGAGGAGGTAACAAAGGCATAAGGAAGCTAAGAAACTTGCCAAGGTCACACATATATAGGTGAGAAATCTGGAATCTGGTCTCTCAAACTCTATGTTACACAGACCTTCCATTGATATTAGAGAAAGTCTTCATACTGGCTAAAGGAGAATGACTACATGAACCTACTTGAAGACTACAGAGGTATTCAATAAAATTCAACACGACATGATAAAACATGTTTCAGTTTTAAAAGGCATCATGTTCAAGGATGAACACTACAAGCATTTTCATTAAAGACAGAAACAAGATAAAAGAAATAATATTGCCACTGTTATTTAACACTCTCATAGATGTACTAAGATTATAATATATGAAATTTAAGTATACGAATTGGAGACAACTTGATGATTATTTGCAGGTGATATAATTGCATATCAAGACATTCAAGGATGCTGTTGGAAAATCTTTCATAAATAACTAAGTCAGTCCGAAAGATAGTTGATTATAAAACTAATATCTGAAATCAACAGCATTTCCCCTAGGAAAAAAGTTAGAAACTAACCAGAAAAAAATACGATATATAAGAATTTCAGCGACAAAAAAATTTAAGGAAAATGAAAGAAAGAACAAGTAAAAATACATACCCTGTTTAGCAATAAGATTTCTCTAAGTTAATCTTTATATTTAAATAAAATCTTTATATTTATATAAAAAAGGAATACATCATGTGTTTCTGGTTTTGTTTTTTTGGAGGTAGACTCACTGAGTCTAAAGTTCAAATGGAAAAATAAACAAGTGAGGCTAGCCAGGAAAGTTCCGAAAAAGGAAAGTAATAAAGAAGGATTAACTCCAGTATGTATTGAAGCATATTACAAAGCTGCATTTATGAAAAACGTTAGGTACTGATACATGAAGAAAAAGGCAGATTAACAAAGCAGATTAGAATTTTAAAAAAGACCAAAATACATTTGAGCAACTAGTATATGGTAAAGCCGTATTTTAAATCAAAGAGGAAAGAAAGATAAAATTATACAGTGCAATAATGAGTGTTTGGGTTATTGACTAACCATTTGGAAAAAAAACATTAAACTTGGATGTCGGTCTGATTCCTTATACAACATAAATTCCAGGTGAACAAACAATTTAAAAGTAAGTAAATGACACAAAATAGAAAAACACAAAATTGTATACACACATATAATTTTGAATTTGAAAAAATAATCTAAGCAAAATACAGATCTCAGAAGGTGAAAGGAAAAATTTTAAATAGCAATAGAGTACAAAAAATAGCACAGGCTAAGTTAAAAGGCAGATAGCAAAAATTTTACAATTCAGACCATAGACCAAAAAAAAACCCTGCCAATTTCCTTAATATACAAAGAGCATTTATCAATAAAAAGGAATATATGAGTAACGTTAAAATTGAATAGAAGGATAAAGAAATACAAACACATAAAATGTTTCTCAACCTTGCTGGTGACTAAAAACTCACAAATTCAGATAACGAACTGGTAAAGATAAAATAAAATAGTGCCCAAAATTACTAAGAGGAAATAAATTGCTGATGAGAGTATAAATCAACACCACTTTGAAAGGCAAGTTGGTTATATCTACCACATTTTAAAATGTTCATGTTCTTGACCCATCTAGTCCACTCTGTGAATCAATGTTGTACATATCTCAAATGCATGAACAAAGATCTAAGTGGAATAATATTTTTGAATAATCAAACTAACAGAGAAGTTGGAAGTACAGAGAACTTTACTCCCCTCCCCCGTCCCCCACCTGCCCTTCCTAATCCAATCAAGAGTCAACTGCTAACACAATCTGGAAACTGACCCAAATACATGTTCTGTCATCCCACAATATATGAATGTACAGGGCCTCCCTTGTGGTACAAGGGGTTGAGCACCGCACTGTGGGGCTTTCTGCAGCCGCTGCAGCGCGAATTTGATTTGGGCCAACACCGGGACCAACATGGCGCGTCAGGCCTCTCCTGCCAAGTCCGCTGCTACCCTCAGCAATATACCTCAGTCCATCTATCTACCTGTTCTGCTCCCCACTCTCACTCTGATGATACTCTCACTACCCACCCACCCCCTCACCTCTGGCCTGTACCCCAGCTCTTGTGTGCGTAAATAAATAAAATCCTTTTTTTAATTTAAATATTTATTTATTTATGCATACAAGAACTGGGGTACAGGCTAGAGATGTGGGGGGTGAGAGGATCCACCAGAGACAGAGTGGGGAACAGAACAGGCAGATCTACTGAAATACACTGCTGAGGGGAGCAGCGGGCGAGGCAGAGAGGTCTGCTGCGCCATGTGGGTCACCTCCCCGGCTGGCTGGCGGCAGGGATCGAACTTGTGCTGCGGTGGCTGCGGTTTGCTTCATAGTGCATTGCTTAACCCACTGTGCCACCAGGGAGGGCCCTAAATAAAATCTTTTTAAAAAACAAATTAGTGTACTCTTCCTACAAGCTTGGAGATTCTCCTAAATACCCTCATTATGATCGTTTAAATCAGGAAGTTAGTACTGATACCATCTAACCCTCAGACCATTTTCGGTCCATATTTATCTTAATACTGTGTTTTTTAGAAACCTCATCCAAAATAAGCATTGTTTTTAGTTAGCATAGCTTTTTATTCTCCTTTACCTGGGAATAGTTCTTCAATCTAATTTGATTTTCAATCTTGACACTTGAAAAAATTACAAGCCAGTTATTTTGAGGAATGCCCCACAATTTAGTTGGTGTGAGGTTTCTTCTTGGTTCTATTCAAGTTGTGCATCTTTGACAGAACCACATGATACTGCGTCACACCACACAGGGCTAGATTTTGAAGTGTCTCACTCCTGAGGATAGTCCATTTGCTCACTCCAAGGCAGTATCTGTCACACTTCTCTAATGCCCCCTTACTCTTTTTCCTTTTCATTGATATGTATTCTGTGGGAGGTGTTTTGAAATTATGTAAATATCCTGTTTCTTGTCAAACTCTTTTTTTTTTTAGAAACAGCTTTATTGACTTACATTTAAAGAGTATAACTTGATAAGTTTTGACATGTATACAGCTGTGAAATCACCACCACAATTGAGATAAACATATCCATCCACCCCCCAAAATTTTCTCCTGGCTTTTTGTAATCTTTCCCTGTCACTTTTCCTTCCATCTCCCCCATCCCCAGGCAACCACTGGCCTGCTTCCTATTTCTACAGAAGTTTTATTTTCTAGGATTTTAAATAGAATGACTCATACAATTTGTACCCTTTTAAAAATCTGACTTCTTTCTATCATTATAGCTATTTTGAAAGTCATCCATCTTGGATATATGAAGAGTTCATTTATTTTAAGTATTGAAGATGATTCCATTATCTGAATGTACCCCAATTTGTTTATCTAGAATTTTGTTGATGGAAAATGTGTTTCTAGCTTGGGATATTACAAGTTAAGCTTCTGTTAATGTTCATGCACAAGTATGGACATTTAAATGGACAAGTGCTACCATATCTTTTAAGTACCTAGAAATGTAATTAGCCTGGTATTAAGGTTGGTGTGTGTTTACTTTTTTAAAGAACTACCAGTTCTTTTTTAAAAAAAGAACCAGACTAATTGGCTATTTTTACATCCTCACCATTGGTTCATGAGAGCTATAGTTATTTCAAATCCCCATCAACAATAGCATGATGAGTCTTTTTACAATCCTACAGATATGTAGTTATATCTTATTGATTTTATTTTGTAGTTCCCTAATTACTAAAGATTTGAGTATGTATATATTTTATTTCCTGAAACATTTGTTCAAATCTTGGCCCATTTTTTTAAAAAAAGGTTGTTTTCTAATTATTGAGTTTTGAGGCTCCTTAGAAACTCATGTTGATGGTGACATACATATTTGAATAGAGGGAGGGAAGCAAAGCATGGAAAAATCATTCCTTCATTTAGTATGCATAAAGACCTAATATGTACTAGGCACTGTTCTAGGTGCTAGAGGGATATTAAGAACAAGGCAGATGTGGTCCTTGCTTTGCTGGTGCTTACCTGGAGAATCAGATTAGATAAATAACAACAGAAATACTTCCTGACAAATGCAACCATGCTTGGCAGAAGTAGGATGTGTATGGGGTGGGGGCCTGATCATGTTGAGGCAGGGCCTGTTCTGATGAGTCTTTTCTGAGGAAGTCACATGTGGATGGAGAGCTGAAGGTGGTTGGTAGAAGGATGAGTTCAAGAGCTGGGCCCATCTTAGAAAATGAAAAAAGAGGGCCTCCCCAGTGGTGCAGTGAATTGAGCACCACACTGTGAAGCACCCATGGCACAGCAGCACGAGTTCGATCCCCAGCCATTGAGGGGACCCACATGGCGCAGCAGACCTCTCCTGCCTCACCTGCTGCTCCCCTCCGCAGTGTGTTTCAGTCCATCTGCCTGTTCTGCTCCCCACTGTCTCTGGTGAATCCTCTCACATCCCCCCCATCTCTGTCCTGTACCCCAGCTCTTATATGCATAAATATATATTTAAAAAAAAAAGAAAATGAAAAAAGAGAGGCCCTCTCTGGTGGCCTATGGGTTAAGTCTCAGTGCTATCACCACCATGGCCTGAGTTCAATCCTTGGCCAGGGAGGGGACCCACATGGTACCGCAGACCTCTCCTGCCTCCCTGCTGCTCCTCTCAGCAGTGTGTTTCAGTAGATCTGCCTGTTCTGCTTCCCGCTCTGTCTCTGGTGAATCGTCTCACCCCTGGCACCTCTGGCCTGTACCCTAGCTCTTCTATGCAAAAATAAATAAATAAAATCCTTAAAAATATGAAAATGAAAAAAGAATCCATGGGTTGTCTGGCACATTTTGGGGGGAAGGAGTTGGTGACAGGAGGTAGCATGGATAGATATCGCATGTCATGTTTTTGAGCCAATACTCCTGGAAAAGTCTCAGAATTATTTTAAACTAGAGAGTAAGATGATCAACTTTTCTTTTTTTTTTTAAAGATTTATTTATTTATGCATACAAGCACTGGGGTACAGGCCAGAGGTGTGTGGGGGGGGTTGAGAGGATTCACCACAGGCAGAGCAGGGAGCAGAATAGGCAGATCAACAGAAGTACACTGCTGAGGAGAGCAGCGGGCACAGCAGGAGAGGTCTGCCGCGCCATGTGGGTCCCCTCCCTGGCCGGCGGCAGGGATCAAACTCGTGCTGCAGTGGCTGCAGTTTGCTTCATAGTGCGTTGCTTAACCCACTGCACCACCAGGGAGGCCCTCAACTTTTCATTTTAAGAAAAATCACCAAAGCTGCTATCTGAAGAGTGGTTTCAAAGGGCTGACAGTGAACATGTTCAGTGCTGGTGAGGATATGGAGGAAGCAGAACTCTTCTGGGGTTGGAAACACAACCAGGAGCTTTGAGGAGCCTCTTACAATTTCTTCTCCAACTAAATATATGTTTATTCCATGGTTCAGTAATTCTCTCCCTAGCTATTTTATCAGAGAGAAAAAACCACAGGTCCTTTATCCACACAAAGAAGTGAACAAGAATATTCATGGCACTTTTATTCATAATAACCCTAAACTGAGCTTAGGGTTAGAGAAAGATGGTAAACAAGCAGTCGTTCAATGAGATACTTATTGGCAATAAAAGTAATGAGCTTCTGAACCAGGCAACTGCATGAAGGACTCTCCCAGATATTATGCTAAGCAAAAGAAGTCAAGCACAAAAGGATAAATACTATGTGATTCCATTTAGATGAGGTTATGGAACAGATGCTACTAATGTATAGTGATATAAATCAGAAAGGTGGTTCCTGGTGTCAGGTGTGTGTGGGGTATGGTAGGGAACAGGTAAGTGAATTGGGGTACAGGGGATTTTTCCGGGGTGATGCTAATGTTCTATATATAAATCATGGCAGTGGTTGGATAGGTGAATTTATTTGTCAAAATTCATAATGATTTTCCACTTAAATTTGTGTATATTTTACTATAGATAAACTATACCAAAACAAAAAGAAAGACAAAGAGGGGATTCTATGGGGTCTTCAGAGTCTACAGGAGATGGTGGTATAGAAACAGAGAAAACATAGGTATAGAAACAGTAAAGGGGGAAAACAAGAGATGTTCAAAGACAAAATAACTTATTGATGCATTGGGTCAGGTGGGAGGGGAGAGTCAAAACTGACTTGAGTTTTCTGGCCAGGTCAGTTTAGTGACTAGTAGTGCCATGGCTGACCTGGTGGATGGGAACAGGCCTGTGTGTAGTGAAGGCAAGAGGGCAAGAGAAGGAATGAAGGGCTAGATTTTTTTTTTACGGTAATGTGATCTACTTATTTTATTTTTTAATTATTTTTTAAAATTTATATATATTTGACATCAATTGTAATCCTCATGTATCCCCCATCACCATATCACCAGTGCACCATCACCTCAGTCCCCCGTGTTCCCATCTGCCCTCAATCCTCCCCCTCCCTCCTCCCCACCAAGTGCCCCCAATTTGTCCTTGTCTTTTCATTTTTGGTTTTTGTGTCTTTATTGTTATTATTATTGTTCCTATTCCTTTCCTTGATCCTTATTTGGTTCCCTTATATTCCTCCTAGGGGAGGAACCATTTGGTATTTTTCTTTTGCCTTCTGACTTACTTCGCTGAGCATAATCCCTTCCAGTTCCATCCATGTTCCTATGAATGCGTCTGGTTTTTTTTTTTTAATTGCTGAATAGTATTCCATCGTGTATATGTAGTACATCTTCCTGATCCACTCATCTGTTTTTGGGCATTTAGGTTGTTTCCAGGTCTTACCTACTGTAAAAAGTGCTGCTATAAACATAGGGGTGCAGGTATTCTTTTGAATCAGTGTATTTGTGTCTTTTGGGTATATTCCTAGGAGTGGGATTGCTGGATC
>JAGFMF010011768.1:11291964-11332788 GCA_019455555.1 Galemys pyrenaicus
TCTGATGACAAAAGAAGTTGAGCATTTTTTCATATGCCTGTTGGCCATTTGCATTTCCTCTTTGGAGAATTGCCTTTTTAGCTCTTTTGCCCATTTTTTGACAAATCTTCACCTTTAAAAATGCAAATATAGCTCATGGTGATATTAGGCAAATCTTGGGAGAGAAAAAAAATCATTTCCTAATCACGTACATAATTGCTCAAGCACTAGGCTGGTCATGTCCTCTTTTCTGTAAGATACAGAAGAGAGAGTTGGGGAGCAGTTATATTGATCTAGAGAATAGACTTCATGGAATTTGCATCAATGAACTGTCTTAACGAAACTCATTCCTCTAGATAGGACCTTGTTTCTGGTTTTGTTCCTAATTGATTCTACAAGTAAAGTAAAATTGGTGATCAGGTGGACTTAAAGTCATATACAACAAGAAATCTGTTTTCATCCACAAGGAGGAGTCACAAAATTGAACCTCAAGTCTGAGCCCCTTTCTCTGTTAGGCCTTGGGTCTTGGATTGGCTGCTCCTTCTCCTTTAGCTTTCCGGTAAAGCTTTGCATTTCAAAAAAACCTTGACCACACAATTTATGTTCTTTTGCTTTATGCTTTCTTAGTATCATCCCTCTCCTTCTGTGCACTTGTCATGTTTTGTAGTTATACTTTGCAGTTCACTTGCAAAAATGTGACTGTCCCATTAGTCTTGGTTAACCAGAGTAGTTTCTCGTGACGGAGAATCGGCACTGTGCTAGCACACCTACAACATAATAGGTGTTCAATAAATACTTGTTGTGTGAACTGTCACTTGGTATTCTAGGGTACACAGGGGAGATATGGGCTAACGTTCTGAACTTGAGAGTCACCTGCACTTAAATTGTATGTTAATACAAGAGATTGAATGTAATCACCCATCCAAAGGAGAAAATGGAGAGAAAGAGGGAAAAGTTTGGAATAGAACATTGGGGGTTATATAAATCAGGAGATAA
Organism: Galemys pyrenaicus; assembly: GCA_019455555.1. Classification (NCBI taxonomy): domain Eukaryota; kingdom Metazoa; phylum Chordata; class Mammalia; order Eulipotyphla; family Talpidae; genus Galemys; species Galemys pyrenaicus. The sequence goes on from JAGFMF010011768.1 coordinate 11,292,940, forward strand.
TCCCACCTCTCCACCCCACCCCTCAAAAAAGAATGGTGACAGTGGTGAAAAATTTTAGGAGAATGTGCTGCTAAAACAACCAAGAATAGTGGCTCTTAAGAAGGTGGGAGAGGTCAGTTTTGATAAATAAAGCTAAGAAGTAAATCAAGACTGAGATAAAAATGTTACCACTAAGCTTGGCATCTTCAAGGTCATTTGTGACCTTGATAAGAGCAATCTCAGGGGAGGATAGGGATGTCAGGCTACAGTGGGTTGTTAAAGGAGGTGAGCAACCAAAAACAGCTTCTGCAGGACACTTTTTCAAAAAGCTTCATTGGGAAGGAAAACCGAAAAATGGGGAAGAATGAGGCATCAGCAGTGTTATTTTTTTGTTGTTGTTGTATTGTGTTTTAAAAACTGTTTCAGAATATGTTTGTGTGAGGGGAGGAAATATTCAATAGTAAAGAGAAATAGATTATTTAGTAAAGAGAAAGGATAAGAGGAGACGATCTTAGCAGGTTTCTAATAAGGAACCCATGCTGGTCTCACATCGTTATTCTTTGACATAGCCCTATACCAATTATAAGTAAATAGAGGGAAAGTGGCTAGCATAACTTCATATTGTAGACCTGGAGGGGTTATAGGAGACATGTCAAGCCATTTGAGAAAGATGTTCAGGAAACTGTAATTTGTTAGTTTCTTTGGGGCTGGGCATTAGTTCCCGGGTTTCTCAATCTTGGGTGCTATTGGCATTTCAGTTCAGATACTATTATGTTGTGGTGGAATGTCACTTGCTTTGCAGCACATTTACCAAAATTCTTAGTTTCTTCTTCTTCTTTTAAACATTTATTTGGGCCTCCCTGGTGGCGCAGTGGGTTGAGCAATGCACTGTGAGGCAAACTGTAGCCACTGCAGCACGAGTTCAATCCCTGCGAGTTCAATCCCTGCTGTCGGCTGGCCGGGGAGGGGAGGAGACCCACATGGCGGGGCAGACCTCTCCTGCCTTGCCGGCTGCTTCCCTCAGCAGTGTGCTTCCATCGTCTGCCTGTTTTGCTCCCCGCTCTGTCTCTGTTGAATCCTCTCACCCCCCACACTTCTGGCCTGTACCCCAGTGCTTGTATGCATAAATAAATAAATCTTTTAAAAAATAAACATTTATTCATCTATGCATACAAAAACTGGGATACAGGACAGAGGTGTGGGGGCCGGGGGTGAAAGGAGTCACCAGAGACACAGTAGGGAGCAGAACAGGCAGATCTACTGAAACACACTGCTGAGGGGAGCAGCAGGTGATGCAGGAGAGGTCTGCTGTGCCAAGTGGGTCACCTCCCTGGCCAGTAGCAGGGATGGAACTTGTGCTACAGTGGCTGCATTTTGCTTCACAGTACGGTACTTAACCCATTACCCCACCAGGGAGGTCCAGAATTCTTAGCTTCTATCCACTAGATACTAGCAGTTTCAAATTGCCACAACTCAAAAGCAGACAGTGCTAATTGTTCCCTGGATGAAGGGCGGGGAAGGAGACAAAGTAGCCCCAACTGAGAACCATTGAGTTAGTAAAAACCTGAGAAAGTTTAAGTTAAAAAAAAAAAATCAACAAATCTGAACAGCTGTGTAAGTTGATAAATATTGCTTTCATTGCCTTATGCTGTTGTGGAAATTATTCATAAACCTTGTTTGAAAGCATATTGTGCTGTACATACATATTTGTAATTTTTAACTCCAAGAGAAAAATACTGTAATATAGGTTTTAATATTTTAAGTAGAAAGAATCAGAAAAAGAAAATCAAATCAAATATATGTGCAGATGAAGGGGATGATGTCTGGAAAAGGAAAGTCATCAGCTTTTATTTGATGTGCCCTGTAACTTACATTTTGTAATCCTGATTAAAACGTTTTTTACATACTCTTTGTATAAAAATGAGACAAACAACCAGAAAACACCAGATGCACGATGAGAAAAAAATAATCTCTTAATATGATCAGTTAACATTTTGGTGTATATGCTTTAGGACTTACACATGGCTCTGAGGAAGAAAATGATCTGGGTAGTCAAGGGAGATTTAGTTTTTTCTTTAATAGGAGATATTTGGATGTTTTGGTGGAAGAACCCAGTGTAGGAGGAAAAAAAATGGATGATCTTTGGAAGATTTCTGAGAAGTAATAGGAAATGGATTTTAATTAGTTTTGATTGGGTGTAAAAGGCATTGTGAGAGGATGGAAAGAATGTACATATATACAATCAAATATGTATATCTGTATATTGCAGCGTTTTTTACTCTTGGAAAGGCATCCTGTATCAACTTGTAGAGAGATATATATATATATACTTTATACATTCCTATTTTACACACTTAGGTAGCTTTCTGTTTCTATATGTTGCTTAACCGTATGAGCTACTTTGAAACCTGCCTTTTCATTTATTCTATTGTAACCATGCGGTTACTCTTCCTCCCCATCATGTTACAGTATCCTAGGGCAGGTCAGTACTTTGGTTCTTATAGCACTTGGAATTTGGGGTATTTTGGTCGTTTGCAATTTTTCACCATCATCAACGGCGGAACTTAATATTTTGACGGTGAAATATTTGTAGTTACCCAGGATTATTTTTTGAACAGAAATTCACGCAAGTGGAATTGCTGAGTCAAATGGTCTGCAACACTCGGCGGGTTAATGCACGCTTTTTAGTCCCAATGCGCCCCAGGTATGCATTCTTCACCTGAGGAGGAAACGAGAAGCAGAGAGCTTAAAAATTGACCCAAGGTCAAAAATAATGAGAAGAGGCGGATTTCAAAAGCCATGAGGGCTCATCAATGCCGCGGGAGAGGGGCAGAATTTGCAATTTAGGCGATTTTTCTTTTTTAAGTGCTTCGGTGGGGGAGGGGCAGGGCAGCCGAGAACGAAACTTAATGTCGCAGCAAAGGAGGAGGTAGAGGAAAAGGAGGAGGAGGAGGAGGACGAGGAGGAGGAGGACGAGGACGAGGAGGAGGAGGAGGGGGAGGAGGAGGAGGGGGAGGGGGAGGAGGAGGAGGATTGAGGAGGAGGAGGGGGAGGAGGGTCGAGGAGAGGAAGGGAGGGATTCAAATCAGATTCCGGCTGTGGCAAGAAAGTCGGGGCTCGGCGGGCCCCCCAGCCGCCCTGCGGAGCACCGTGGAGGCTGTGACCCTCCAGGGAGGTCCGGCTGGGGGCCACGCGCAGAGCCCGGGCGGTTGCCAAGGGCCTGCACGGTCTGCCGCGGAGTTGCTAGGGCCTCCATCTTGAGGCCGGTGGCGGCGGCGCCCCCGGAAGGGGTTGCCGAGTGAGGCATTCACTTCCGGTCTGGGGCCTGCGGCGGCGGCGGCGGCGGTGGCGGCGGCGGCGGCGGCGGCGGCGGCGGCGGCAGCGGCAGCGGGTCGGTGTAGAAAATGGCGGTGGTGCAGCGGCTCGGGCCTCTCCCCGCGGCGCTGCGGAGGGCTTGAGGCTCGCGAGCCTCACTCGCCGCGCCCCACTTGCTCGTGCACTTTACACACATGAGGTGAGCGGGGCGGGGGCCTCCCTCCGGGCGGGAGGAGCCTGGGGCGCTGCCGCAGGGCCCGCGACCGGCGGCAGCGCCGGGCGTCCCCCCTAGTCCTGGGGCCCCGGCTGGAAGGCCGGGCGGCGCCGCTTCGGGAGGCCGGGAGCGGTCGCGCTGCGCCGCTGGGGCCGGGCCGGGGGTTGCGGCTGGCCCGGGCCGCCTGACCGCAGTCCGGCTGCAGCCCCGCAGCCCTATGCGCCCCCCCTCGGTCCCCTCCCCCATCCGGCCCCGGCGCGAGCCTCTGCCGCAGCAGCTCGGTTTTCACGCGCATCTCTCTCTCTTCTGTTCCAGAGAATTGGAAGCTAAAGCTACCAAAGACGTAGAAAGGAATCTTAGCAGGTGAGATGGGCGAACTTTCCTTCTCCCGCTCCATTAAACGTGTAGATCCACTCTGGGTTGCCCTTTCTGGGTTTAGAAGTTCCCCCGTGTCATTTTATTTTCGCACTCAGGGAACAGTCGGGAGAAGAGGCCGGAGGGAATTGGATGGAGGGATTGCGGGAGATGCGTAATTACGCTTGTGTTCCTTTCTTTGAAAAATAAAAAGGGAAAAGCAATTCTTGTAAACTTAGTTAAAGCATTCTCACCCTCTTAGAATTTAATTAGGGGACTTGTGCATTAATTACTATTGTAAATGGTTGCAGGCATTGTGTGACTCATGATTGAGGCCGCCCTTATGGCGGGCTGTCAAACTGTTTTGGCTTCCCCGTTATTACTTTGTAACTCAAATTGTTGCCTTTATAAAAAGATACTATGTGTTCGCGTTTTTCCCAACACATTGTAGTCGGGCTGATTCTGTTGCGGTGGGAACAGTTTTGCCCTTGAACTTTACCAAGCTTAAACTGCGTTTTGTTTTCTTTTGAAACTGCATTTGTGTCTACTTTTGGTGTAGGCTCTTTTCTCAGCTGGTAAAATAATTAAAAATCATACTCAGTAAGTGGTTATCATTTCTATTGGGCCTGAGTGTTTTTGCTCCTGTTAGTTGAATCATCAACACAGAGGGACCTTTTTGTTTTTTTAAATAGGATATCTTTATGAAATGTTTTAGCTTTACTGAACTGTAATTGCTTAAGCATCAGCACTTTCACTGTATTTAATCTTTTTTTACATTTGCTTTCACCTTACAGCCTTATTCACATTTTAATTTTACATCTTATTGGGACACTCAGAGAAACTTCTAGATTAACCTTATCAGTGAGCAGCTTTCTTTCACTTGGACAGAATACAATTTCTGCTTAAGTGTTTGTAAAATGTAGTTTGTGCTTCATGTAAGTTTTAGGTTTATCTTGAGGTTATCAACACTCATAATTCAAGACATCTGAATTATTTTTCATTGTAAATTGCTGGCCGTGTGAGTTATTGATCTTAATCTGTTAAAGTGATCATTGCAGAATCTGTTCAGTTGGTGAAAGATGGGCATTATTGGCCTACCAAAGGAGATTTTCTGTTAGTCAAAGTAATTATGGAATCATTTAAAGGAGATTAAGCCCGGGATCACTCACTAGGTAACTGTTCCTTGGACATTTTCTTGTAAGGAGCTATTAGGTCAAGATATGACATTACTAAAGAAAACAAGTTGAGTTTTTAAGATGTAATTTCAGCAACAACAAAGGGGAACTTTGGGTCCCTATTTCTTCCATTTTTGCTCTGTCAGGTAACTATATCAATTAAGTATGTATACTTAATTAAACATTCTCTCTACTTCCTGTATGGTTCACATGCTGTTACAAGTGAAGGTAGAGTTTGTATCTTTGTATCAGCTGTGTATCAAGAGTTTCAGTCCCACCCAGCTCCTCATGTCCAATATGATCTTGACTCTTGGCAAGTCACTTAGCTTCTTTGTGTCTCATCTCTAAAAGTTGAGGTTTGGGCCAGTTGGTAAAGTCTGTTTGACTCCATGGGTTACATAAAAAGGTGTCAAGTGTTGTCCCCGACCACAGACAATATACAATTTAGTAGGGGGATTATAACCAGTATACATAAATAACTAATACACAGTGTTAATAACTAATACAACATAGGTGGTGTGGGGTGGTCAAAAAAGGGGAAAAATAAGTATCAAGGAGGTTGCAAGGCATTGTGTGTGTGTGTAGGAAGGACCCTGTGAGAAGAGGACCCTCTAAGGTTAAGTGTTCTGAGGGAGTGATAGTAGCTTCTTCGCAACTCCACCTTTAATTCTGATTCCTTTTTCTTAACTGATGAGAACATAGTCTATGTACTGACTGCATATTATCTGCCTGGCATGATTTCCTCAAGACTTTACATGGTCTCATTTGGTCTCTGGAATATTCTGTGAGGCAGGTACTATTATTACCCCTGTTTTACAAATGAAATCTTCAAGGCCCAAAGATTAATTTTCAGGAGATCACATTACTGATGATTGGAGTAGTTGTCAGCCATCATACTGTACTGTATGATCTTTTACTAGAGGCATGGCCATTCACCTTGAAAAATTGGAAAATGTCTTTGGGGAGGCATTACCCACAATACTTGTAGATAAAAGTTTTTCTTCCTGGGTTAGGAATTCTCAGCCTGGTCACTGTTGACATTTTTAAACCAGATATTTTATTACTGTGTAGTGTATGCTGTGCGTTGTGGGATGTGCAGCAGCATCTGCCAGTAGCACTCCAGTCTCATTTTCACCATCAGAAATGCCTTCAGATAGTGCCTAGAGGCAAAGTAACCCCTAACTAAGAACCCCTATTCTAGTTCTTAATGTTTCCTGAAGAAAATCAAGCATTCGAATTTTTTATGTGAAATCTCAATGTTAATTTAAGTATCTTTAATACCACGGAAGTTCATATCCCATTTTGCCCTCCCCAGTTTGGAATGATAGTTTCTAAATGTTGTATTGTCATCCTCTACTAAGCTGTAGTTCTTCAAGACAATATGCCAGCTTGGTGCAAAAGATAAATTTACCTTACCACCCTAGGTGAATTATCTTAGTTCACTGTTACTCATTAAACTTGTCACTATCATAGAAATTCAATATCATGGACTTTTAGAGGGGGAACTAAAAGGTCTAGATGGGGGTGATCACTTTGGAATCAATATTGAGAGGCAGAAAGGGAAGTTTATCAACAATAGAAATGAAGGCACAGAATCTGGAGAGTATTGGGATTTTGAAATCACAGTTGAGTTGTTCAGTTGGATTGGTGTTTAAGGGCAAAATTGAAGGTTCTTGAATATCAGGTTGAGGACTTTTTGCATCAATCTTTTAAGTAATAGGAAACTATTGTATGTTGTGGGGTAAGGTAATGATAGAGTAATAATAGCTAGTGGTCTAGGCAAGAGGTGGTGACAAAGATCTGAATTAAAGTGGTGCTACAAAGGAGTCAGAATGAAATATTGAGGAATGTAATCTGGGGTTGGGCAACTCACTAATCTGGAATTATAAATATGCTGAGATTCCCATTTGAGTGAATGGGAGATTGAACCAGCCTCTGAACAGTATACAAATCAGAACATAAATAAGAGTTATTTTGGAGAGGAAGGTACATTTTCCAGTTCTGTAAAACATCTAATCAAACTCAATCCAATATCTTGAAGGTCAAAACCATAGAATCATTGAACATTTAAAACTGGACTATTACATTAGCTAGAGACTGGCTAGTATTCTGACCCCTTCATTTTACAGTGAGAAAGCTGTGGTTGAGCAAATCCAGTAACTTAATGAAAATTATAGTCTCTAGTAAGTGATAGAGTTGGGTTTTGAATAGGCTGCTTTTACTCTAACTGTAGGGTTCTTCCAACTACGTGAAATTTTGTATTGCACAGTTGCTTTCTCTTTTTCTGAAATGTTAGGATAATTATATCAATATATTTTCTGTCCACTCTAATAATGAATGTGCTATATAAAGTAGCATATTGTCTGAGTACAAGTTTAATTCTTCATGTTAAATGCCATTGTATAACTATAATTGTTAAAAGATGCAATAATCCCATGTGATGTGGGATCTAAATTGGGACACTTATCTCACTTGTTTGGGACAAATGCTAAGTAAGAAAAGCTTAGGTACCACAGAAGTAACCAGGGTGGTGTCCATATGTGAGGTAGATAGAGCCTGCTCTCCCAGTTCTTCAGTTTTATGTGGGGGGAAAAAAAATTACCTTCTGATTTTGTGAAACTTCTGTTACCTTCCTGAGATAATGTAGGAGATATGTAGGCCAGGAAATTCATATTGATGGATTTCTTTCTAGCTTAGTTTGGCAGCTGTTTGGCAAATCAATAGGTAGAATGAATGAATCACTAACTATAAGCTTAATTGAAATTTCCCCTCTGGAAATTTTAAATAGAAACATCATTTTAAAATCTTGAGATCATTCTTTAACCTCTTGTGAATTTTTGGCATCTAAAGTATGCTGGCATTATAAATTAGAAAGTTTTAAAGTTCTTTCAATTCTGTTTTATGACAGTCTCAAAAGTATTACATGATTAGGAAGACTTAAAATAGGTATGTGCTGTGTGTATTCTGTTGAGCCTGACTATTACAAGTCTCCTAAACAAAATCAAGAAAAAGTCCTTCCATTAAAAAAAACTGTTCTAATCCTCAGCAAAGCAGCAAAAAGAGTAAACATCTGTATCTCTACGTAGGTTTACTGATAAGTATTATTTACCATATTTATTTTTTTATGTTCATTACCCCTAAATAAGACAACACGAATCTCCCAAGAACAGGACAGTCCACATAACAACAAATTGTCACACTTGAAAGAGTTTAACTTTGTTACAATATTATTGTTAATGTTAAAATTTTTCCATTATCCCAATAATGTCTTTTTTTTTTTTTTAAGATTTATTTATTTATGCATACAAGCACTGGGGTACAGGCCAGAGGTGTGGGGGGTGAGAGGATTCACCACAGACAGAGCGGGGAGCAGAACAGGCAGATCAACAGAAGTACACTGCTGAGGGGAGCAGCGGGCACAGCAGGAGAGGTCTGCGTGCCATGTGGGTCCCCCCCCTGGCCGGCAGCAGGGATCGAACTCGTGCTGCGGTGGCTGCGGTTTGCTTCATAGTGCGTTGCTTAACCCACTGCGCCACCAGGGAGGCCCCCCCAATAATGTCTTTTAAAATACGTTTGTTCTTTACCTTCGGTTCCTTAATCCAGCCTTGAATGTAGTTGTGTGTCGTTTCCTTATATTCCAAGCCTTTCCTTGTTTTCTCCCCCTTCCATGACATTGGCATTTGGAGTCATTCAGACTAGTACTTTCTGCAGGCCTTAGTTTGTTTCTGCATGTCTAGGTTCAGGTTAAACCTTTCTAGCAAGAATATTGCAAGAAGAACCACAGAGGTGTTTTATTTGTTTTCACAGTGCTTCCCAACAGACACTCTCCCCCACAATTAGTAAGCAGATTACTGAAAGTTTTTCCAGTACTTTCACTGGTTACACTGACTCAGTGTTTAATTAAAGCTATGCCAAACAATTAGTTTAAAATGAGATACAGTTTTAAATATTTGAGATTACAACAGTACGTCATTGCCTGGTTTTTGTTTTTAGTTTTGTTGTTGCTGGGTTTTTTTGGGTTTTGGAGGGTTATTCTGAAGATAGCTCCTCTCTTGTTAGGTGTAGAAGTTGCTTGTTTCAGCTTTGACCAGTAACAAACCGGTAACCCTGGTAAGAAAATGAAACATAGGACCTGGGTGCTTGTAATATGCATTCTTAAAAAGAATGCCCCATTGAAGTATGCATGGCTTTGTGCCACCAGAACCAGTTTCTCTTCTGGTTCTACAGTGTAGACCTCAGAGTTTGAAAAATTTGATTGTGTGCTGTAAAAAAAAAAGGGAGGGGGTTGTATTTTATGGGATTTCAAAGGGTCTTGACTCCCCAAAGATTAAGAAACATTAATTAAGAAAAATTAATGAAACTGCATTACAGAGAAGATGTCAGAAAATCTAAATAGTATCAATAAAAGGGAGATTTCAAGATTCAAGAAAAAGTAACATTTGACTATGGCATAGTTTCTTCAAGAAAACCCCATGAAAATAAATATAGCTTAAATTTCCCATTGAGGTGGTCTTATTTTTAAAATAATTTGCATACTCTATGTGTGTGAGTTGTCTGAAGCAGAAATCCTAGTGTTTCTTCTACTCTTGTAACTAGGGAAAATCATTTTGAATTTTCAGCAGTGGCATGTTATGTGATGATGACTCAGCTGGCTGAAACGTTTCAAATGGAATGTTCTAAACAGATTGAAACCTGGTTAAGGAATTTTATACTTTGAACCTTACAAGATATTTTCTGTAAACAGTGATTGATTGGATTTTGTATAATAGCAAACAACATTAAACCAAATCTCTTGTTTTGCTGTTCTTAATGGTGGATTTTGATCAACTAGTATTTACGGAGCAGCTTGCTGCAGTGATACTAAATATTTTTATAATTACATCATCTGTGTTTTGTTGACTTGGGTCTCTCTTTTATTCTTTTGACGTATCTCCCTAAAACACACATGGAAATAGTGTTGTATGGCTTTTAATTATGCACCAATATTAAATGTATTTTTAAGCTTTACTTCACTCCTAGACATTTGGCTGTGCAAAGGATATCACAGGGATATGTTTTACTTATTCTGGTTGTGAATGTGAAGCATAGTCTAGTAGGCAGAGTGAGACGTGTGAGAATTTTACCATGTAAAGACTGAAAGGGACATAGAGTATGCATTCTCTATACTACTTCAAGTAATTATATTCAAGCCACAATTGCAAACCTTTCACTATTACTTAGAAACTTTTGGTAGCTCCCAGTGACTGGAATTTAAACCCAAATTTGTAAGTGTTGCACTTATCTGTTAACTTTATCCTTTCTACCTCTTACCCTATTCTCAACTCTTTGTCTAAATGTTCCCTTCAACTTCCCTTAATTTTTAATAATAACACCTTTATTAAGATAAATGTCATATACCATAATATTCACCCCTTTAAAGTTCATAATTCAATGATTTTTAGTATAGTCATATATATTTTTAAAGATTTATTTATGCATACAAGAACCGGGGTACAGGCCAGAGGTGTGTGTGTGGGAGAGGGGGGTGAGAGGATCCACCAGAGACAGAGTAGGGAGCAGAACAGGCAGATTGACTGAAATACACTGCTGAGGGGAGCAGCAGGCGGGGCAGAAAAGGTCTGCTGTGCCATTTGTATGGGTCCCATCCCTGGCCAGCGGCAGGGATCAAACTCGTGCAGCAGTGACTGTGGTTTGCTTCATAGTGCGTTGCTTAACCCATTGCACCACCAGGGAGGCCCCTAGTAACAGTGTTTTAGCATATTTACAGCTACCTAATTTCGGAACATTTTTATCAGTTCCCCAACCCCCCAACACCCAGCACTACTTTGTTTCCATGGATTTGCCTATTCTAGACATTCTATAGAAATAGAATCATATATGTGGCCTTTTGTGTCTGGTTTGTTTTGTTTAGCATGTGTTCAAGATTCATCCATGTGGTTGCATATATCAGAATTTCATGTCTTTTGGGAGGTGAAAAATATCCCACTCTATAGCTATACCATATTTTGTTTATCCATTCATCTATTGGTGGCCGTTAGGGTTGTTTTCACTTTTGAGCTATGAACATCTGTGTGCAAGTATTGTTGTGGATATGTGTTTGCATTTCTCTTGGGTATTTATTTACCAGGAGTGGAATTGCTGGGTCATACTAATTTTATGTTTGGATTTTTGAGGAACTGCCAGTCTGTGTCCAAAGTAGCTGCAACATTTTACACCCTCTAGTTTTGAGGGTTCCAGTTTCTCCATTTTCTCACCAACACTTGTTATTCTTCTGATTATATTCACCCTAGTGGGTGTGAAGTGGTATCTTATTGTGGCTTTGATTTGCATTTCCCTAATGACTAATGATTTTGAGCATCTTTTCATGTGCTTATTGACCACTCTTGTAACTGATTTGGAGAAATGTATGTCTGAATACTCTTTCCAGGTTTTAATTTGGTTGTTATTTATGCTAAATGTAAGTCCTTTTTTTGATAGGTGCTTTACAGATACTTTCTTCCAGGCTGTGGGTTGTCTTGTGTTAAATGTGAGTCGACTTTACCATCTTAACCATTTTTGAGTGTACATTTCAGTGATATTAAATAAACTCATGGTGGTATGCAACTGTCATTACCACCCATCTCCAGAACTCTGTTCATCTTATAAAGTGGGAACTATACCTATTAAACAGTTACTCTTTATTCTTCCTCACCTCATCTTCTGGGGAAGTTGTATGAACCCCTCAACAACCTCCCCATCATCCTACTTTCTTTGTGAATTTGATTAAGTGGAGGCATAGTATTTGTAACTGGCTTATTACACTTAGCATAACATCCTCAAGGTTCATCCATAGCACATCAGTCGATTGATTTTTGTGTGTTGATCCACAATCCTGCAGTTATGCTGAACTGGTTTATTATTTCTAATAGCCTTTGTGTGTGAATTCTTAGGCCTTTCTATATATAAGATCATGTCATCTATGAGTAAAGATAGTTTACAGTGTCCTTTCCAATCTTGGCACCTGTTATTTTTCTTGATTCCCCCCCCCCACCCCCGACTGGCACCTATAGTATTTTGTTGACTAAAAATGGCAAGAGTTGATTATTTTCTAATTTTAAAATAAAAGCATTCAGTCTTAACTATTAAGTATGAAGTGAGCTGTGGGCTTTTTGTAGATCCCCTTTATCAACAGGTTTAAGGGAGTTGTCATAAAGGGTGTTGTTTTTGTATTGCTTTTTCTGTGTCTGTTGAAGTCATCATGCAGTTTTTTTTTACTTTGTTATGTGTTACATATATTACATATATAGCACATTGGTTGACTTAGGTATGTTAAACCAACCTTGCATTTCCAAGGTAAATCTCACTTGGACATGGTATATATTCCCTTTTATGTGTTGGGAGAGTAAATTTCTTAATCTTTTGTCCAGGGTATTTGTGTGCTGTTTGTAAAGGTTATTGATCTGTAGTTATGTGTGTGTGTGTGTGCATGTGTGAGTGTGTGATATTTTTGTCTTGTCTTGATATCTGGGTCTTGGGTTGTTACTTTGGCATCTACCTTACTCTGTATTTTGTTATAATGATAGTTTTTATATTTTTAGTTCCATTTGCATTTTCCAGCTTTACTAAGGTATGATTGGCTAGCAAAATCAATTTCATTTTCTTCAGTGCACTGCCTTAATTCTTAGAGATATTAACATATAACTTTGTGTGAGTTTACAGTGTACTTTAAGTGTAGAGTGTGCTGATTTGATATATTTGTATGTTGCAGTATGATTACCATCAAATTGTTCCTTTAGTATGGCACATAATTATGTTTCTTTTTTTGTGGTGAAAACAATTAACATTAGTTTCTTAGTAGTTTTGAAGTATATTGTTGAATATACAGTGTTGTTGACTATAACCATTATGCTTTACATTAGATCTCCAGAACTTACCTTCTGGTTGCAAGTTTGTTCCCTTTAGTGACATCTCACAACTCTACTCTGCTATCCCTTCCTCACTTTTCTCTGTTCATGCAAAAGTTTGGCTTTTTAAAAAAAAATCCACATATAAGTTGTATCAGTATTTGTCTGACTTATTTCACCTTGCATTATGTCCTCAGATATAGCTGTGTTATCCTAAATGGCAGAATTTCCTTCTCTCTCACATTGTGTATTTTTGTACCACATCTTTACCCTTCTGGTTCCTTGACCAACTCTTAGGTTGTTTCCTTTATTTGGTTATTTGTGGATAATGCTGCAGTAAATATTCATTGTGTTTTCTGATAGCTTGTTTGTTTCTTTTTTACTGAATAGATACCCAGAGGTGGAATTGCAAGATATTAAATGGTATTTTAATTTTTGAGGAACCTCCATTTTTTTCTATAATGGGTGAACCAGTTTACATTTCTACCAACAGTGCACAGGGTTCCATTTCTTTATCAACAGTTATCGCTTGTCTTCTTAACAGTAACCTTTCTAACAACTGTGTCAGTTTTGTTTTCTACTGTATGTTCTCTCTTCTTTATTTGCATCCTCCTCCTTTGTATCCTAACTTAACTTGCTGTAGTGTTTAGTGCATAGTGCATTCTTCCTCTGAGTTACCTAACTTAATCTTGAACAGCACTTTAAGGGAGGTACAACTTGAGAACTTTCATAAACAAGGAGATGGATGGAGGCTTTACAGAAATTAAACAAGTTGCTTATACAAGTGGGTAGTGGAGTTGAAGGGTAAGTCAAATTCTCTTTGGCTTCAGAATCAGAACTCTTAACTGCATGCTTTGCTACACAGGGAACACTTCTTTGAATGGATTGGATTTAAACTTGACCTTAAAGGAGAAGTAGAATGTGGGTAAGACTGATAAGATTGCATTTTAGGTGGTAGTCATGGGGTTAGAGTTTTAGTAAAACAAGGAAGCAAGCAGAAACTGGCATTTAATTGGAGTGCTCAATGCTGGGGAATATAATACAAGTACTACAAGTTTTTGTCTTCAAGGCTGTAATTAGTCCTATTTGGAAGAGTGAGATTAACATCTAAAATAATTAGAAGATGAGTATTGTTTGATTAAAGGTCATGAGTAAGTTGGAAATGAATGAAGGGTGAGTTTGTATGAGTTGGAAAGAATCATGAAAAGAACTAATAATTATGTTAAACCTCAAAAAGAAAAATAGAATTTACAAGAAGAGTAGTTAGGCAAACTGTATTTTGGGCCAGACTTATCACTGTCTTGTGCCAAATAAGTCACTTAGACTTTCTGCTCCTTGGTTTCTTTCCGTGTCAAATGGGAGTATCAGTTACATATTTCTGTGTAACTATAGCGTGCACTGAACCTTTGAGTCAGTTGGAGACAGTATGTCCTCATATTCCTAAAAACTTAAATATTTCCCAAAATCAAAAACACTTTTTTAGTAACTACAATACCATTATCAGAATAGGGAATTTATTTTCATATAGTTTAATAATGAATCTATAGACCTTTTTCAAATTTTGCCAGTAATCTCAATACTGCCTTTTAATGCAAATAATTTGGGGGGGGGGAGTGTCAGTGATTCAATCCAAGGACACAGGTTGTATTTAGTTGTCATGTTTTAGTCACCTGAATTCTGCAACAGTGTCTCAGTGTCTTTTTCATATTGTTGCTATTTTTAAAAGAGTACTACTTATTTTGTAGAAAATCCTTCAGTCTATGTTTACCTGATGTTTCCTCTTGATTAACTTAACACTATAATGCGTTTTTGGCAGGAATAGCACAGTGCATCAACCTGGAAGTACAGGTTCATTTATCCCATAACTGGTGATGTAACTATTGGTTAAGGTGGCACTTGTCAGGTTTGCCACTGTCAAAGTAGTCTTTTTCCCCTTTGTAGTAGTAATATTGTTGGGAGAACTTTGAGGTGATGAATATCCTGAGTCTCATGAAGGTTCTCGCCTAAATCAGTGGGTTGTCAAGTAGTGATTTTCTGTCTTTCTACATATAGTTTGTTTTTCACTTTAAGATCTGTGCAGTCATCCATTTGTTCATTACTATCAGTGGGAACTCAATGAATTTTATGTTTTTCAGTGGGTTCTTCACTCATTATTTTACTCTGATTATGGGGTTAGCAATATTTATCTTCTTGCTCTTTTGAAGACTCCCAGACTGTTATCTCTCATATCCTATTTTCCTTTCATTCTTACCAGGAAGATATGCCAGCTCTTTGCTGCCAACTGTGACTCCAGAGCTAAGGTTTCTACCTGCTTTAGGGTTCAAAATAATATAGTATCTATATAGAATTATGATATTGCTGCAAACCTATCTCTGGTCCTCTTTTCTCCCTGTACACCTGTCACAAATAGGTATTTTTATTAGTTGTATATGTGAACTTCCAGGATTTCTTTATGCATACACAAGCACATGGGGATATAACCTTTATCTTTTGCCCCTTGTAACACAAATGACAACACATTAAACCTTAGTTTTTTTCAGTTAAGTAAGCACTTCCACATCCTTTCATGCCAACTATGGGGACCTTTTTAATCTGCTTTATAGCTGCATACATGCATAATTTTAGATTTTATGGATCTATCGGGTTTTTAAAAACTATTTTAGTATAACAGACAGCTATTTCAGTAACTGAAATAGTTAAATAGTATCTGCAAATAGTACATTACCTGTAGCTGTAAACTAGTCTCTTGTGTTAACCTCTGTTATCTCCTCTGAGATCTTTACTCCTTAACCTCTTTTCTACTTTCAGAAGCACTAGTTCTTATTTTAAAAACAATTTTGAAATACTTAATTTTTATCTTCTTCTCTTCATACCACTGCCAAAGGTTTTTTTGAAATCATCCAAACTCCTGATTTCTCTTTTGCCTATTTTTGCTGCTATTTTGATAACTATTTTGGGTGTCCATCACTACAGTCTGGTGAGACTAGCTTTGCAGGTTTACCACTGACCTGTTTTGTGTAGTGTTAGACTTACTGGTGATTAAGTGTAGAAGACTAAGGAGAAATAAAGAAGGGGGTGGCAAACGGGTAGAAAAGGGAGAATAAATTATAAGGGGAAAAGTAGAGCAGTTTTTGGCAGAAGATGGGAAATGTGTTTTCATAACTGGCTTGTACCATGCTAGTGGCTTCCGTGTGAGGATGAGCTAGTTGATGGTAGGCTGCCGACTGATAGGCTAGTTAGCACCCTGGAAACATGACCCCAAAGCAAGATAGACGCATCTAAATCCTTGTCTTGATATTGTAATTTCTTTTTTTTGTTTGTTTTTAAAGATTTATTTATTTATGCATACAAGCACTGGGGTACAGGCCAGATGTGTGGGGGGTGAGAGGATTCATCAGAGACAGAGTGGGGAGCAGAACAGGTAGATCTACTGAAATCACTGCTGAGGGGAGCAGTGGGCGAGGCAGGAGAGGTCTGCTGCGCCATGTGGGTCACCTTCCCAGCTGGCGGCAGAGATCGAACTTGTGCTGCAGTGGCTGCGGTCTGCTTCATAGTGCGTTGCTTAACCCACTGCGCCACCAGGGAGGCCCCGATAGTTTAATTTCTGACAGCAGAGCCTTTGTTTTAAAATTTTTGATTTCTAAAATCTGGAGTTGTTTTCACTAATTTTGTGAACTATCCCGGTTTATTATGATTTTCTTATATTCTTTGCTTTTCATTTTCCACTGCATTGTTGTGATTCAGGACATTACACATTTACTTGAATTACTGCAATAGTTTTCTCTTATTTAGGAAATTTATTTCCTACTTTTATCCAATTTTTTTTTCCTTTTTCCTATTCCAGTTACTAGTAGTCCTTGAAACTTCCTTGCAATCAAGAATCCATGCGTTGCTGTTGTCCATGCCCTTTTGTACTTAAGTCCCTTGCCTGAAAAGAACCACTGCTCTCTGTCTGTAGAACTTGGCCTCTTCAAGACGCAGGTTAACTTCTTGCTGCTCCTTGAATTCTTTCATAGCTGTAACTGCTCATATTCATGTCTTACTTTCCTAAACTTTTTAACAGCCAAACAATTGCTATTTCCTTATTTCAGGTGTGTTCGGTTGTTTCCACAAAATTGTAGTTTGAAATGCTATTTCCTGCTTGTTCTCCCAGTATATAGCAGACAGTTTGGCTTATAGCAATCCTTAGTATACACATTCTTACTAGTCTATTGATTAAGCATTGTGTAGGTTACTATTAAGTATTTTTGGATGCGGAACAGACAGTTCAGGCATTTTGAGGGTCTGCTCCCCTCTGTTCTCTGCTGTGCTATAGAAAATGTACTTTTTAATGGCACTTCTTTTTTGTTTTCCTAACAAACGATATACTACTCTGTATCTTGACCTTTTTGACTCAGCGTGTGTACTAGAGTTTTTCCCTTTCTCTAAAGCCATGTTTACCATGGGTCCCCAAGACTAACTTGGTGATGTTTCACTAGGAATACTCAACAGGACTCAATCAACATAAAGTTGTATTCATGGCTGTGGTTAATTACAGCAAAAGTAGACAAAGCACAATCAGCAAAGGGAAAGGACACATGGGACACAGTCTAGGGCCAACTAAGTATATGCTTCCAGGAGTTCTGTTACTATGATGCCACTCAGGATGTACTTAATTCCTCTAGCATCAAATTATGGCATGTATAAAAAGTTTAGCAGGAAGCTCATTAGAAATTTAGTGTCCAGGGTTTCTACTAGGGGCTGATCACGTAGGTTCCTTCTACCTAATGTGTCAAAATTCCAGACTCTTAGAAGAACAGGTTTACAGCATAAATTGTATTGTTTGGGAATGGTGCAAACCTCCCTGAAATTCCAAGTTTTTTGACACCAGACAACCTTACAGTTCTTTCAAAGGATCACAGTCTACTATTTTAATTCTTTTCTTCAAACCATGGAAATCTACAGTCCTCTTTCTGTTTTAAGCTATGTGCAGTATTCCATGATATGAGTGCACTATGGTCTGTTTAGCTTTTCCATGTTGATTGGCTTTTATGCTGTTATTTTGCATCATCTGTTTTGGTACATTTCCTTTTATACTTGAAATAACTTTTTATTTTAAAGATTTATTTATTTATGCATACAAGAACTGGGGTACAGGCCAGAGGTGTGGGGGGTGAGAGGAGTCACAAGAGACAGAGCGAAATACACTGCTGAGGGGAGCAGCAACGAGACAGGAGAGGTCTGCTACACCATGTGGATTCCCTCCCTGGCCAGTGGCGGGGATCGAACTTGTGCTGCAGTGGCTGCGGTTTTCTTCATAGTGCTGTGCTTACCCCATTGCTCCATTAGGAAAACCCCTGAAATAATTTTTAATGTTTAATTTTTAAAATATTTATTCACATGGTTCAGCTTTTAAATATGTAAAAAGGTTTACACAGTGTAAAATCGCCCTTCCTCTCATTTCCCATCTGCCTACTTCCTTCAACCTCTTCTCCAACAAGCACCATTAGTTTCTTAGGTGTGCTTTTATTTTAATCATATTACCTAGTAGGAATACATATCCTCTCTTGTTTTTCACACAAGTGATAGTGCTCTTCCTGCCCTTGTATTTTTTAAAAGATTTATTTATTTATGCATATAAAAACTGGGGTACAGGCCAGAGCTGTGTGTAGAGGGGGGTGAGAGGATTCACCAGAGACAATGGGGAGCAGAACAGGCAGATTGACTGAAGAATACTGCTGAGGGGAGCAGCAGGTGAGGCAGCAGAGGTCTGCTGTGCCATATGGGTCAGCTCCCTGGCCAGGGATTAAACTCAATGCTGCAGTAGCTGCAGATGCTTCACAGTGCAGTGCCCAACCCCTTGCGCCACCAGGGAGGCCCCCAACCCTTGTTTTGATCCCTTACCCTCCCTGTCTCTGATTTATAGTTGTTTATTTTTGTTTTGTTTCATTGTTGTTTTTCATTGATCCCCTACTTTCCTCCTATAAGTGATACCATTCAGTATTTTTCTTTTTCCTTCCGACTTATTTCACTGAGCATGATCCCTTCAAGTTCCATCCATGCTGCTGTGAATGGCTCTAGTTTATCTTTTTTTGACTGCTGAATAGTATTCCGTTGTATATATATACTGCATCTTCTTGATCCAGTCATATGTTTTTGGGCATTTGGGTTGGTTCTAAGTCTTACCTATTTCAGATAGTGCTGCAATAAATATAGGGGTGCATGTGTTCTTTTGAATTAATGTTTGTGTGTCCTTTGGGTTGATCCCTAGGAGTGGAATTGCTGGGTCATAACGGAAGTTCCATTCTTAGTAGATTGAGGAATCTCCATACAGCTTTCCATAGAGGTTAGACCAGTTTGCATTCCTACTAGTAGTATAGGAGAGTTCCTTTTTCACCACATCCTTGCCAATATTTGTAGTTGCTGGATTTTTTTTAATATGTGCTATTCTTGCTGGTGTAAGGTGGTATCTCACTGTGGTTTTAATTTGCATTTCCCTGATTATAAGGGATGTTGAACATATTTCATATGCCTGTTGGCCATTTGCATTTAAGTTCTTCTACCCATTTTTTGACTGAATTGTCTACTTTGTTTTTGCTAAGTCAGTCATGTGAGTTCTATCTTTGTGATCAGTCCCTTATCAGGGAGTTGTATGGAGTGCAAAAACTTTCTCCCAATCAGTGAGGTATGTCTTTGTTTTAGTTAATTAATGTCTCTTTTGCTGTACAGAAGCTCTTTAATTTGATTTAATTTAATGTAGTCCCAGCTGTTTATCTTTTCCTTCGCTTCCTTTACTCTAAGTGATGTGTCTTTAAAGATTACTGAGATGTATGTCATGTAGTGTTTGGCTATAATTTTATGGTTTCAGATCTTATGCCTAATTCTTTAATCCAGCAAATGATAGCATATCATGTACTCTGTCATGTACCTGGCTTTTTTTTTTTAAGTTTAGAAATTTTTGCTCATTTCTGATAGCTTTCCAGTTGCTCCCCCTCTTTTAAACTGTAGAACTCCTCAAGTGTGGTACCTGTAGCTATAGTTGTGGTTTGGTTGTTTCTCTCACATTGTGCTTCCACATTTACAAAATAAATAATGAAATTTCTCTTAAAGATCACCAATGCCTGGTCCCCTGTTGCTAAAATGCAGTGTGTTCAATTTAGTCTTTGTCTTCTGCTGTTCTTTCACCTAATTACGTACTCATGGTCTTGGAACACCTAATACTTTGTGTTTCCTGCAGTACATTCTGCTTAAAAGTCCTTGTTAAAAGATGGAAAGAATATATATATTATTTATATATATAAAGGAAATGGATTTCTTTTCTGTGATTCCTGAAAAGAGAACTAGTACTTTATTTTGAGGGTACTATAGTGTAGGGGGAAAGGAAACACTGATGACTTTGAGAGTCTAGATTTGAATACTGACTCTACTCTCTACTAGCTATAAGACCCTGGAAAAGTCATTTGACTTTTCTGAGTTTCAGTTTCTTCATTTACAAAAGAGAAATATCATTAACTATCATTTTTTTAAAGTGATAATCAAATGGGAAACAGTACATAAAGTGCCCAGGCTTGTCGTTGTAAACATTTTAACCACTCAAAGGCTTGTTCTCGTTCCTCAGTCCAGAATGTGCACGTTTGAGTATCCTAAGACTAACATTCAAAGGATGAATGATTGCTGGCCATTATCTTTGTGGAGATGCATTTAGACTTAGAAGCGCCATTAACCCTTCACTCCTTTTGATAGATCTGGTAAATGGTGGAGTCAGCCATCATAAATGAACCTTTATTAGCATTTAAATCCTGGAAGGTGAAGTGTTTGTGCACCAGCAGTAAGTTTACCTTTCTCCTGTTGACTTTCTGAGGGCAGAGTTGTGGGAAAAGTGTGGTTAGTCGCCTGTGATGACAGTATTGAAGAAAAACTTGCCCTATGCTTACAGTATCAGTCCATGCTATAATATTTCCTCAAGAGGAATGTAGTATATCTTTTTAAGTACTTCAGAGACCATTTTGGATCAAGAAAACATTTCCTAATCTACGCAATATGTCATCAAAAGAGGGTTTGAGAAGGGAGAAAAAGTTCCAGGTAAGTTGTAAGGAAACATCCCATAGAGTACAAAATTATAGTGACCCAGAACAAAATTAGAAAAGAACATGTCTGTGATTCATAGGAGCGCACAAAGAACAAATGCTGAAGCTTACTGATATTTCTGCATAATCAGTGTCCATTACATCTTGACAGAAGTAAGAGAGTCTTTTGGGTGCCACTCAGAATTGATGAGAGGGCTTGTAACTAGGCATTTGAGTGTTTACTAGAGGTCAGTGTTAAGTAAGCACTCTTCTTTTAATCCTATAAAAATGCTATGGCGTATTTACTCCATAGGTGGCAATTTATCCTGTTTTAATGAAGAAACTTTGACTGAAGTCAACTAAATATTTAGAGCTAGGAACCTGCTTTTGATGGGTAACTTGTTTAACTTCATTGACTTTGTTTATACTGCTTTTCCTCTTCCTTTCATATGCTGTGGCTGTCTTGATCCTTGACTTTTTCCAGGAAATTAGTGTGAATTAGCTTGCTTACTCTCCACACACACCTCCCTTTAGAGATGGTGTGAGAGAGAGTGAGTTATGGTTGCAGTTGGCATGAATCTGGTTTTGCTACTCTGTTAGCCACATGACTGTTTTTAGCAAATCAACCCCTTCTAACTTTCGATTTTAGCAGTCATATACTTTATTGAGCTATCAGTTACATATAATGTCACTCATTTTGTTTTTCATTGTCTATCTGCATCTCCACGTCTCTTTCATCGGCAAAACCAACTTAAGTTTTGTGTAATCTCATTGGAGTGTACTTACAGCACCCCTTCCAATTTCTTTTGTATTTGACTACCTTTCTCATGCCCCATTTCTGGATCATTCCAGTCTTGGGAAATGAATTGCAGCCCCCAAATGTCTAGTGCATGTCCCTTGAACCTCCCTTGTTCGCCTAAAATTTGTGTCACTTCTGGAAAGCTTCCTCGGGGCAGATTTAGGAATTTTTACTTTGTGTAATGATTTTCTTCAGTATCTGATGAAATTTGGTTGTCTGTTGATATTTATGAGTGAATGAAGGTTTAGGTTCTAGTTTCTAGGGTAATTAATGTCGGTTACTGGAGTGCGTTTCCTCCACTTTGCCTAGTTCTTGCTAAGCAGTAGCCTCCTTCCTTGAATAGCAGGGCTGGTGTTAAGGTTTGAAAGTGTGTGAAGGGTGTTGTTAGGTTTCACCTGAGGGTGTGATGTAGAGGACTAGCAGTAGTTTCCAATAAGAAAGGTTTGTTATGAAGCTCTACACCTATATTTTGTCAAAGGTTTAGTTTATTTCAGTGTTTCTTTGGCTTTAGCTGCATTCAAATGCAGCTGTCACCTATGACGGACGATCTGTGTGTGGAAATGAAAAGTGAAAGGGAGAAGTAGAGTAGTTGTCACTTTTTTAGTCCATGGGCATTCCTTTTGCTCGATGCCTATTTTTGCTTTCCTAACTTTGATCTTGAAGCCTCTCTACAGCTTCACTAGATGCTAGCACTTACATTCATTAAGACTTTCCTTGTGTCTATTCTTGTTTTCTAGCTTCCTTTGCTCTTCATCAGCTCTGAGTAGACTTTTTTCTCGTTCCTTCTGTCATTTCAGTGAGGTAGAGTAGAAAGGATATGGCAAACATATTTGCCCAGTCTGTCATTTTGAAATCTTCAACCAGAGGTTCTGTTGACAACTTGGAGTGTTTGTGATTCTTGAGAATTGAAACTAATATAATGAGTGTATTACCGCTTGTTTTCCAAGTCTTGTTAGATTTGGAATGTTTAATATAAAATAATTGTAATGTTGAAATACAAATAAAATATTTATGAGTAATTTGTTTTGAAAATAGTTAACAAAACCTTTTAGAGCAAGGAAATTCACATAGCCCAGGTATCCTGGCAAGAGAGCATTGTGTAGAGATTCCACTTCAGGCATTGCCTTTAGTCTCTAGTGGATAATTGGGGCCAGAAGCAGGGTAACTTTGGCTGGTTCCATGTTGTTTACATACTAGAATTGGAGAGAGGTTACTTGCCAAATGTAAAATTTTCTAATTTTAGGTTGTCTTTCATAAAATGCTATTGCAATAAAAACTCCCAATACTTGTGATTTACTAAAGGAAATACCATATAGTGGCTACTTAGTTAGATTTAGGTTGCAAGTTGTGTTTTATTTCAATGAATGATAATTTACCATGTCTTCTAATAAAAGTGAAAATAAGTCTGTATGCAACATTATTTTTATTTCTTAATACATTTTGGGAAAGTTAATTGCAACTGTGTGGTTCAGGGATTTAGTGCAAGAAGAAGAACAGTTGATGGAAGAAAAGAAAAAGAAAAAAGACGACAAGAAAAAGAAGGAAGCTGCTCAAAAGAAGGTATTCTATGTATAAACTATTTATATTAAGCAGTTTAAACAAAGATTTAAAAAGAAAATTACTCTTATTAGATTTTTTTAAAGTGTTGGTTGCAATGTTTTAACTTAAGTAGAGATTCATTTAATATTTAATATGTTTTAGTATGCATATGCAGTAACTTGCCAAGTGTGTAAATTTTAATGCATATTTAATCTTGCCAGTAGGGGTTTTTTTTATTCCAAAGGTAAGTGCTTTATATAGGTCTTTATTTTCAATTAGCTTTTCCTAGGTTTTTATAATATGTTATTTATAAGTGAGAAGAGCATGGAATTTGCGGTCACATAAGAGGGTTTGAAATCTGGCTCTCCACGTAGTATCCTGAATGGTATGGTCTTTAACTTCTCTGGGTGTTACTTTCCTTATGTTTTATAAAATGGAAGTGAATAAAATGAGGTAATATAACACACAAAAATATACATACAGGAAAACATAGTATTAAAGGAAATACCAATACACACAATAGGAAATAAAGTGTCAGTTTCCTTTTCCCCTTTTATTTGGTAGCTGGGCTGATTTTTTTTTAATTTTGAAGTTTACAATAAGGTATTTTAAAATATGCCTAAGATACAGCTTGCAAAAGAACTCTGTCCAGTACATATTCAGAAACTAACCAAAGCAGCACAGATTGTTGCAAAGATAAAAGACTATGTTTATAATTATAAAGATTTATACAAAATAATATTAAAGGCTGATGACAGTTAACTAAGCCTGTACTTACCTCCTTTATCAACTACTTCATCAGGGTTCAAGGATTTTAAAAATGTTCTAAAAGACCCAGTGGAGTTACTATTCCATTTCTATATTCTAATGAAAAATGATGACTTCATAAAATATGCTTCTTTTGTGCTAGGAATTGGATGTAGATATAACAACATACTTACCTCTATTTAATAGAGAAAACACTGGACACAAAACTGTGACAGGTAGGAAACTGTTGAAGCATGGAGAGAAGTAAGTGTTCAGCTCAGCCTGATATGGGACAGAGGGTCAGGGACATTTTCTTAGAATAGAAATAAGCTAAGTGAATAAGATGCAGAACAGAAAAGAATTGTAAACAGAATAAAGTAGGGGTTAAATCTCCATAGCCTCTGTGTGTTCAGTATGGGTTTTGGTTGGTGCAGTGGGTTGTGAGCAAGCCAGGGAATGAGACTTGAGTAGTGGTAGCTGTTGACTCTTCTAAAGGCTTTGGCCATTGGACATAGGGGTAAATACTGAAGATATTTTAGTAAAGTGACAAAAGGTTTGTATTTTAGAATGTCTGCCATGACAAACTGTGGAATTGAATTGGAAGGGATAGAAACTAAGAGACTGAGAGATTACTAAAGAGACTATAAAAAAGAAACATATATAGAAAGGATATGAAGGGAGATGTAATCTTAATGTCTCTTAAGTTCTAGATTGAGTAAATACTGCAATCTCCTGCATACAAGGTTTTGCTTTTTGTAGTTTGAGTTACCTGGTGTCAGCTCTGGTCCAAACATATTACAAGTAATAACATACTTTGAGAGAGAGGTACACCACATTCACGTAAGTGTTATTGAAATGTATTGTTATAACTGTTCTATTTTATTGTTATTAATCTCTAGCGATCGCTAATATATAAACTTTTTTACAGGTATACATGTATAGGGAATACATGTATACGGGTTAGTAGTAACCCTGACTTTTAGGCGTCCATTTGGGATGGACTATATCATACCCTGTGGGTAAGAGGGAATTACTACATATCTTTTGAGCAGTCAACTAGATTAGGGAATACAAAGAAAGGGAAAGACATATAAATCTGGACTTATTGAACTTAGGGTATGATTGTCAAATACTGGAGATGGAGTAGAGTACAGAGCATTGTGGCAGGTTAAGAGCGAGAAGATGAAATAGCAAGTGATCCTGCTCATCAGGCTTTTGGTTGCTCTTAGGAGTTACTGGGAAGAGGTACATTGGTAATTGTCTTAGTGTTTTGAATAGATTTTTAATACAGAGTTTGGGCATGGATGATGCTTCAGGCCTCTGTCAGAAACTTTTAATCATATATGATGGTCTTTGCTGTCTGAACAGTCTCTGCTCAGGATTTGCTAGGGAAAAAAATTGTATCTCCTGCAAGTTTAAGTTTGGGTAAGGCCTATCAGACTCTTGTTTCATGGTGTGATGAAATTCATGATGTGAGTTTCTACAAACTTAAGAGATTTGTTGAGGAAGATGCTTGGGTTTATTTTATATAGAATCAGTAATTTGACAAACTTCTGAGTGATGTGTTTAGGACTTGAGGATCCTTGTTTTTAAGGAGTTCAGGATTCAGCTGGTAAGTCAAGGATATATGTGAAGTGGTTAGAGAAGAGGCCTGTGGCAGTATACAATGAAACATGTTTATTTGGAGTTTCTTTACTGAGGAAATGCTAAGAAAGGGGAGGACTATTCTTTAAATACTGTTTTAACAGTATATGATGTGAGTAAAATTCTTGTATCATTGCAAGTAACAATTGTAGTTGTTAAAGTTCATCTTTACAGTTTTCTGTAACCACATCTCAATCACCAAGTTGATGATGATGAATTTTGTTCCATGTGATTCTCAAATCTGAAGTGACAGCTTTTCATACACTTGCCCAAACCAGCCCTCCCTCAATCCCTGGCACAAGTCACTGTCCCAAGCATGTCCTACTAGAACCATTATCAGAGGCTTAGAGATACTGGGAGTTTTTGCTTTTGCCAGATCTTCAGTACTGATAGTAACATCTAGTCACTAAACACAATATAAAGGAAAGTGCAGTACCTCTAATGTTAAGTTTAGTAGATTGACTACTGCTATAGTTCCAAGAAATCAGCTTGTAACTGAATTGAATTACAATCTGTTGGTGAAGTGAGAACATTATACTTCTATAGGCTCTTTCCAGATCTCTTTAATTAAACAAGACTCCCAAATTGGCACACTTATAGCCCACATAAAAGAAAATAACCAGAATTTCAAGGTCATTTCCTTGAACTTACCTTTTGTCTGTAGTGGGAGCCAGTGAACAGGTGTATCTAGGTAGATGACAGACAACTAAATAAACCAGGTGGTTTATGTTAGAACACAAAGTTGCTATTATAAAAATAACCTCCCTGTTTTGTTATCTATATATATTTAAAAAGAGGGCTGTGCATTGTTATTTCTGAAAAGTCTGTGGTTTTTATCTATCTTAATCCGTTCATTTTATATATAAGAACCCAAGTTTAAAAATGAGTTCAGTGGCTAACCATGGTTTCATCAGAGCAACAGACTAGGAAAGGTATTGAAATCCTCTAACTCCCTCTGTTGATGCTTTTTGAAAACTTGGTGCTATGACTTTATCCTTTTGATATAGAACATGTATTTTTCACAGTGTAAAGGTGAACTTTAAAGCTGTAAGTAAGGGCCTTTCTAGTGGCCTAAGGGTTAAGTCTCCTCACTACCACCTTGACCTGAGTTTGGTCCCTGGCTTGGGCGCTAACCTGCATATGTGCAGCAGACCTCTCCTGTCTTTCCCGCTGTTCCCCTCAGCAGTATCTGAGGTGGATCTGCCTGTTCTGCTCCCCCTCTGTCTCTGGTGCATCTTCTCACCCCCTGCACCTCTGGCCTACACCCAAGGTCTTCTCTGCAAAAATAAAAGAAAATAAATCTTTTTAAAAAGCTGGAAATAATAAACTGGTAATTTTTATAAAGCATTTAATAGGCCTTTATGCCATTAACACAGAAAACATAGATTTGAGAGCCTATTAGCTACTGTGGTCTTCTAAAGAAATTTAAATTCAGACCACAGGTTATTCTGTTTTAAATGAAAAATCAGATAACACAATTTCTTATATAAATAGACAACAACAGGATACCCAGTACAATATTTTTACTATGATAGCTTTTATTTTGTCTACTCTTTAAAGATAAATGTAAATATTTAAACTAAAGAAATTTCATACAAAATTTACATGATTTTTAATATATGTCAGCCTTTTTTGGTAATTAATAATAGGATCTGTGATTAGATAGCTTTGTTTTTAGTTGGTTTTTTTTTTTTTTTGAAAAGCATTCTATTTCACATCTATGAATCAGGCATAGAAAATAATTTTCTATTAGCACGGGAGTGTAGTGTCTGTACTAAAAAAAGAAGGCAACAATAGTAGCAGTAGATGATTACCATGGATTTATCTCCAGGTCTGTTTTTAAAAGAAATTTCTAGAAGGAATGTTGAGGGCAGCATAGTGAAGAAGAAAAAGGAGGTTGGGAAATAGGTTAATTATAGAGGGATAATTTGATGCAACCTTTACTTTAAGCATGTAATTGTAGTTCCTAGAAAGCATAATAGCTGGAGGGGAAGCACCAATACAAATTGGGATCTTTTAAGTTCAAAGTACTTTAAAGTCAATGGTTATGGATATTTTTGTTAACTGTGTTAAGACATGAAGGGATTTTTATATATAGACTTTGTGAACTTAAATGTATTCAAGTTAAATGACACTTAGTTTGTAAAAAACTTCTAATTTCGTTTCCCCTCTTGGAAATTTTAGTATCCACTTGTTATGTCTCCCAAATATCTTTTTGTTCTGAGATAAGGTATAATTCACATTCTAACTAATACAGTTTCTTAGTAACCTGGGTAGTATTATAATCAGACTGGAGCACTGTGCTCATCTAGGACAGTTAAGTGTTTTCTTATTGCCTTGCTTCTTATTCAATCTATATTTTCTTTTGCCTGTGTGCTAGACCTGGGTTCTAGACTGTTTGCTAGAATTCTATAGTAAAATCATAGGGAATCTCTCAAACCATTGATTATTACATCTAAAATTATTGAATTGAGCCACATTAGGAAAAAAGGATGATTAGGAAAAAAGAGGAAAAACAAAGGCTTGGCAATGGGATTAAATTTGAGTCAGGTCATTTCCAAATGTGAGATAAGGAACTGAGCTGAAGCATGGGCAGGTGGGGCTAATGATAGCAGCAGCAGCAGTAGCTAACATCTGTTATGCTTTTTGTACACTAGGCACTGCACTGTACTAAACTCTTTATGTGAGTTAAAACCTTACAACCTCACAAAAACTCCAAGGTAGGTGTTTCGTTCCTGTCTTGTAAATAAGAACCTGAGCTTTTAGAGAAGTTGTTTAACAAGGGCCACACAGTGTAGTAAAGCCAGGATTCAAAGCTAGGCAATCTGGCTTCAGGCTCATCTCTTACGCACCAGGTATTTGTAGGATCTAGGAGCTGGGACAGGTGGTGTAGAGCCTGACAAATAAAGCATACCCATCATGCTATGTGTTTGCCACATGTCTGATCCCTTCGTTATCTTCTAATTGAAGCAGTTGTGATAATTGCTTATGAAATCACTGCTCAGGTTGGTTGGTTTAAGGGAAAAATACATATATTCCAAATGGAAATAATTTTGCTTCTAGATTTGCCAGAATGATTTAATTCTATTGTACAAGAGGATCCACAATGATCCATTACATTTGAATAGTGTTGTGTAGTTTTCCTAGAAAAAGGTCTTTTTATATTTTGTTAGAACCTCATAATAATCCTGAAAAATAAGCAGTACATTTTGTTTTTTTGTTTTTACTTCGTTTGAGGGATTAGGCAGCTGAGACCCAGAGGGTTTAAGTGATGAGGGCATTAAAAATAGAGTTGAAGTTAATTTTGATAAATTTTTATGTGACTCTATCTAGAATGTCACCATTTTAGCATGTAATGATTATGAAGTATTATTGAGATACTTTACGTTTTTTAATATCAAGGAATAGAAAGCTGGTATGTATTTTACACATATCAGTTTGGCCTCGTTTAGTGGTCAGTAGATAGGGGTTGACAGTTTGAACAGAGCAGACAAATATCTTCACTGACCTCACATGGAAAATTATCTTTTTAATAATTTGAGTAACACACTAGGGCCTTGGACCAACCCACAAAAACCTATTTTAAAGAAATGAAATTCTTTTATCATTTCCATCTCCTCCTAATCAGGAGCTCTTGGGTTCTGTTACTTACATTCCTTCACTCAGTAGTCAGCATTCTCATGAACACAGACACCTTTGGGTGCTTCCTGGGGGCCATTCTCTGTAGATGACAGAATATTGTTGTGAGTCAACACAGAGTTGTTTTTCCAAAGCAGTTGCGTAGTTGATATCCTTTTTGTTGTAAGGTCTAGAAGAGCAGTACTTTATATCTTAGGTGTAGTAATTTGTTAATGGTTTTTATGTATGGTGACTTAGTTTCCTTTGGCAGTAAACTGGGAAGAACAGGAGAGTTTTAAAGAAAAAGATTCAACATGTACAAATTTGTGCTAATTTTTTGTCTTCAGGGAACTCTTATTGTGTTGACACAACACTCAAAAGTATTCATAGTTATCTTTAATAAGACTTCTTCTATCATTAGATTTTAAAAGTGATTTCTCCCAGAAATAAAGTGTTCAAACTAGTTGATTGGTCTTTTGCCATTGTCTTTCCATCAGTTAAAAAATTTTTTTGATTCATGTAAAATAAAAGATGCATCTCCATTATTTTACATATTGCTAGTGCTCTAAGACTTAGTAAAGTACTCCAGTGCTTAGACTGACTGGCTTTCCAGGGAAAGATTAATGTTTGGTGTGGCTTCAATATTAGGGTAGTTGCCATATAGTTGTTTACTTTATGCTTCTGTAGTGATAGAGTTCAGAAAATGATACTTTGGGTAGTGATAATTTTGTATGACTAAGAAAAATGATTGATCATGCCCCATGGCATTTTAAAAAAGCTTTATCTTTATTTAGAAATTATTCCGAGTCATTCAGTTACTAATTTTTGGTTGTCCCTCAAGCCCCTCCCTATCCTTTTATCTTTTATTTTTAGGATTCCCATACAATTGGTCGTAATCAAAAAAGTTTGCTTATGGCCTCTATCTCTAATCAGTTCTTTGTTTTTGAGTGAGTTTGAGTTTCTCATCCAAGTTGTGTTAGAGACAGTAGCAGTAAGACGGGCATGGGAAAGCAGGGGCTCATTTCTGAGTATACTATAAGTTAACTATGTTTAACTATAATCATAGCCTACCTACAGGTCCTGTTAAATGCATTACTAATTAAGCCAAAGTGGTTAGCTTGTGATTTTTCTTCCTGAAAATTCAATTCCACTTTTATAATTTGAAGCAATTTTTGAAGCCATTTAAACATATGCACAGTGCATTATGTAATCCACTAAGTATAAAGGCAATAGTTACATTAAAATAATTTTAAAACTAAATAAGAAAAATAATAAAACATTTTTATTATTGTCATAAAAGTGTCTTCTCTTCGTGTCTAAAGAAGCAAACATTGTGTCAGGGACAGTGGGGCACATCCGTGGGAAGAGCATGCTTCCTTTGCATACCTTTTCTTATGCACGTCATCTAAATGACAAATTCCTTATGTAATAAAAGTATGTATGTCTTAATAATGGCAATAAATGAGCATTTTGTCATGACAATCCATTTCTTTCAGTTTCATATTTACATTGTTTTTTGTTTGTTTGTTTTTATTTTAGGCCACTGAACAAAAAATCAAAGGTACGTTGTTTAAAACTATTTTTTATTCTTTTCATTAAAACAAGGTTGTTGATGTGCATTTTTATTCATCTCCAGGATGGGAGAGAGAACAGCATGAAAGGAACAAAGGGTTGGGGAAAGAGTTCTTCAATGACATCACATTGGAGGTCATCCTTTGGGGTTTATGGTTTATTGTGGTATATATTACCACTTTTAAAATATACTGCCTCAACTGTCTCTTACCATAAACACTACTTCCTGACATACTCCCTTGTTTGTTCCTAACATCCTCCCTTTTTTTAAGTCTTTGAGCACGTGTTTCTTTCTTTTATTCGTCTTCCATCTAAAAGTCTTTTCTGAGGCTGCCTCTGGAACGGACACCCTCTTTCTTGCTTTATTCCTTTTCCCTCTATACTGTTGTCCCCTCACTCCTTCCTGTAGGCAGACTGTGACATCTCTGTATTATCACTAAAAGCAGTTGATTTCTAACCTTATGGTCAGTGTGCCAGGTTGAACTTCATGGCAGTAAGGAAGCAGGCACATAATTCCTCTCAGATCCCAAATCGGGAGCTTTTCACCCTCCTAGTTGACTACCCAGTATTAAAAAATGTCGGACTCTCAGGTGTGTAGAACTCGTTTGGCCTGCAATTTTGAATTTTTGCTTAAGGTGTAGCTGTGTGTGTGAACAAGAACAGTTGTAGCTTTTATTTTACCAGAGAAAAAGTGATAATAGAAGGACCCAGACACAATATATAATGTAACTTGGTTACAGTAAAAATGCCCAAGTTGTCCTGGAGTAGAGAAGTGCTAATTAGCCTAACACAGGGGCTTAAGAACAACCTCTAAAAGATGAAAGTCAGTCCAGGAAAAAATGAAATGGCAGAGGAATGATCACTATGATTAAACACACAGAGACAAGAATTAATGTGATGTTATATGCAGTGGTGGTATTCTTAGCACATTAAATACACAGTGATCAGTGGGCAGGGTTGAAGGGTTTTTCTGAAGAGATAGTTAGGGATCAGGTCAAAGAGGACCTCATTGCTATGTGTGTGTACCCGGCAACTTGGGCTTTTATTTTATAGACAGGAGCCATTGTACATTCTATGTGACGTGAGGTGTTTGTTTTGAAACTAGCCATCGCCGTACATAGCAAGTTGGCTGAAAAAGATGGTCAGGAATTTGAAAGATGGAGTTAAAAGAAGAGAGGCACTACAGGCAAGAGAGTCAGGTAGATAGGAAGAGGGAACATTCAGAGAATGAGTATAGGGGTCTTGGGGAAAGTGATAGACTATAGCTCAAGATAAGGAAGCAGAGGACTTTATGCTTGTTTTGGAGTGGAGAACTTGCAAAGGTGTTTGCACATAGAGGGCATGATCATAAGTTATGTTTTAGGAACATTTCTTTGTCAGTAGTGTCACCAAAAGCAGCAGTACCAGACAGGGAAGAGAAGGAATAGAAAAGGTAATGAGATAGGAAATGGATGTGAGGCATGAATTACAGGAATGCAGTTGCTGTGAAGTAAGAGTAATTGAAGGTAATATTGTGGCTTTAAACCTCGATGTTAAGAAAGTCACAGAAGAGTGGAATGATGTAGGAAGGAACATTGCAAAATTAATTTAAAAGGACCGTGACCAAATTAACGCTCTTGAAACTCTTTCCTTGCACAACTCCTCTGTGTTGGAATGTACAGTTGTCCCTTATTGCTCTGCTTCAAGACTAAATTTCTCTGGTTGGCTTTCAAAGCCCTCTTATTCTGACCTCCCATGATCTCACCCACCCATCACTCCTTTTACACTTTTCAGAGTGTTCTTAACCTCTTTAATGTTCATTCCTGTTTCTTATTTCTGTTTCTTCTCGTAAGTATGCCTTTCAATGTTTCTAACCCTCTCAGAGCTCATCTAGTAAATTGTTTCAACTGCTATTAACCCTCCCATTCTGATTTTTTAGGGTGTTATGCTGTATGAAATTTGGAGCCTTGGTTGTATTCTGTCTTAGATTTGTGATTGGCCCCTGGCTATTTGTTTCTTTTACAAGATCTCTGAGTACCTACTGTTTATAGCCTTATCAGATATAAATCATCCTCTTATGTCCATATGTAAAATATGAACATATTAAAATCTTCTTGTTTTTAGATTTTCCACAATTCTGAGGCTGGTAGGCTGAGTATATGTAAGTCACTTCAAGATATATTATGTCATTTTGCCAGCTATTTTACTTACTTTCCTCTTCTTTTGATGGCAGCTTTTTTCATAATTAGTCACACTTACTCTGATTCATGAAAATATGTTGTTTATTTTCATACTGTGTATGATGTTTATGTGGTGTTTTTGTTTGGATTCACAGTGATTAGAAGTGAAAAAACTAGAGACTTTGGGAATGAGTTTTGTTGCTAGGGTTTTTTTTTTGGTTTGTTTGTTTTTTTAAACTAAGCTTTTTATTTTGGAGTGATTTCTAATTTGGAAAGTTGGAAAGAAGGCTTAGCATTCCCACATGTACCTCACCCCGTTTGCAAGAATGGAACACTGGTGCTGATAGAAAGCCAAGCTTTATCTAGGTGTCACCTCAATTGTCATGTTTTTCTATCTCCTCTGGTTATTACTCAGTGTTTTTATCACTATGATTTAAATTTTTAATCGATTGCCAACATTTAATAGTCAGGAGAATCCACCTAATCCAGAATCGCTGTTCTCTAGCAATTTATACCGTCAGCCATCATTGTCTTTCTGTGTTATAGAACCTGTATAAAGCCCAAATTTAGTGACATGTGGTTCTTAAATATTTAAAATAGCCTAATATGACCAAGGAACTGAATATTTAATTTTACCGGACTGCAGAGCTCTGGATACTTTTGTATTGTTTTGAATCATGATTTAGCACTCATACTGAGCATAACCAGTTAGGCTACAGCACCCCCTGTAGAATTCCGCTTTGATAAGCAATTGTTTCCCTAAGGTTATTGCCATTTTTTTTTTTAAAGATTTTTTTTAAATTTTTTTTATTGATATAAGAACTGGGGTACAGGCCAGAAGTGCAAGGATCCACGAGACAGAGTGGGGAACAGAACAGGCAGACCGACCGAAACACACTGCTGAGGGGAGCAGCGGGCAAGGCAGGAGAGGTCTGCCTCACCATGTGGGTCACCTCTCTGGCCGGCGGCTGCAGTGTCTGCGTTCTGCTTCATAGTGCGTTGCTTAACCCACTGCGCCACCACGGGAGGGCCCAGGTTATTGCCATTTTGCTTAAAATAGCACCTAATGTGGCTGCCACTCAGTGGTAGAACTATTTATGGAAGGGTTGGATTTTTGTAGTTTAAGTTCTTGACCAGCTTTCTTATATGAAGATAATTAGAAGTTTATTTCTGGGTGTTAGGATTTCATGATTAATCTCATCAAATTATGAACCAGTGAAATAAGTGACATAGTGAAATTCTTGAAAATTTATTCTTGTGACTTGAACTTTAAGAACCTATAAGGAGCATGGATATTTGAATATTCGACATGTCCTTATGTATACATGTATATATTTACATACATACATATGTGATGAGTATCTCCTTGAGACAGCAGGGGAGTGAAGTGCTGATAAATTTATGGTGAGGTCTAGCGATAGATGGGTAAATTTTAAGATGCCCTGTGCCCTTCATAAAGACAGGGAAGGAGTTAATGTCCTCTCCGGAATATTCTTGATAACTTAAGAGTAAAGGTAATTTTTTAAAAACAGCTTTTCAGCTTTGGCATTTGTTTTTAAAGCATATTGATTGTACATTCTTTGCAAAAGGACTTAAACATTGTTAATTTTTGACAGCTAATTATTGTTCACTAACCCACACTCCATCCATCCATCCATTCAGTGCTTTCTCAGATCATTTCCTAAGCATTCCGTCTGCCACAGAATAACAAACCTTAGATGTCATAACGATGATGAGGGGATCCTGGGTCGAAGGAGGAATAAAGAAAAAGACATAATTTTGTTTTCTGGTTATCACATAAGGATGCAATAGTTTATTACTGTTCTCTTTCTGGATTAATTTAAAATGCAAATGAAACTTTAATCAACATTTAAAACATTTTTGTTCCTGCTACAATTAGAACCCATTCTTACTCAATTTTAGCTTGTTTTTCTATAAAATGCAATTTCATTGCTTAAATCCATTGATAGAGGGAGTGATCAAAATATTCAAAAGCTGTTAAGTCACCTTTATGTGAAATCATATGGAGACATCATTATAGCTAATTGGAGCACTTACTATCTGCTTAGCTAGGCACTTAGTATTTACTTCATTTAATCAAGGAAAATATTCTAAATATTTAATCATGAGTAATAAATGGGCACCAGTAATTCAGAACACACATTGGGACAAGTTCCTAAATGCTTAACATGCTTTGAGTAAACTATTGAATTTTTAGAACTCTGTGGGACCCGAAGGAGGGGCCAGGACAGCGGTCTAGGAACTCTGAGTCTATGTTCAATGGACATTTGAAAACTGATACGGGAGTAGGGCATCATTATCAGTGTGGTCAGTGTAATCTGAGACTACACTTAAACCCTTTAGCAGCTTATGAAAGTAGAACAGTATAAATACTATATACAGGTGAAAGAGAGGCAAAGGAAAATTAAGTAGCATGTCTATTAGCATGCACCTGAGGAGCTCTGGAGCCAGTTGACTAACTCTTGGACTCAGCTTTTTTATTTGGAAGCAGCCTTTTAGTTATGTGGAAGAGTAAATGGGAATATACTGCCTGTGTTTGTGGTTTAATGCTCTTCACAGAATAAACTAACACAATGCATCTTTTAAAATTGTCTTTAAAAAAATCTTAGACTGCATAGTATTTCCCTGTTGAGCACAATGGAAAAAATTAAATTGTTTCACCAGCATACTTTTGTGACTCAGGGAGGTTCTGACAACTTTGCTATGTGTGAAGTGGTTGACTTTATAGCAACCATTAGAGAATGCTCTTAAATTGTTTATTACATCTTTGAGTATTGATGAAAGAGTAGGAGTTTTGAGGACCAAGCAAGAAGCGGATTCTAAAAAGTTTTATCCATGTTTCAGGTTTCTGTGCAGTACAACCTATTAACTAGGTTTAAAATGTCTTACTCTTTAAGGGAGATGTGAAAAGACACACAACCATATTGCCTCCATTTCAGTAATTCTTCAAAAGGATGGAAAAGGCACCTTGTGTGGATTTGGGCAATAGTAAAATCCTTTTCTGGTATGCTTACTGACTAATGAATTAATAAAGTCATA
The DNA here is from genome assembly GCA_019455555.1 of Galemys pyrenaicus. NCBI lineage: Eukaryota > Metazoa > Chordata > Mammalia > Eulipotyphla > Talpidae > Galemys > Galemys pyrenaicus. The sequence goes on from JAGFMF010011768.1 coordinate 11,329,043, forward strand.
GGACACAATTTAAGCTTTTTAAATACTAGTGAGATGACTCAGTTTGAGTTGGAGGAAGAAAAGTGGTTAATTTGTCCCCTCATTAATAAATGAAATACTTCTTGCTATTCCTTATGGTTAGCAACTGCAGTTTCAGTCATGTTTCACAATCTCATGAGGTCATCTTGGGAAACAAAGATAGGTGAAAAATAATTGTATAGTAATCAATTATCCCAAATGTGGGATCCATAAAATACCATTGTTTTCTTTACTTATCATTCATAAAATATTTATATTTGCTGTCCTGTTTCATATTATGGTCAATCCCTAAACTCTTGTCCTTTGTCTTACATTCTCATCTTTGATATAGTTTAGTAAAGATAAATATATTTACCTGTGATCTCAGGTTACCACTCTATTTTCTCCTTAAAGTCTAACTTTTTCCATCACAACCCCTACCCCCTACCCCACAACAATGAAATTCAGGAATTTTGGTGGTTTGACAAAGGGTTACTATACTGCATAGATTTGCACATGGAAAAACTGAGGTCTGGATAGATCTTGACTTCAAGTGCATTGCCTAACCCTGTTGGCATGCTACAAGTGGAAAATGATATTTGTGGGACCTTTATGGTAAACAGATAAACAGATGAGGCTGCTTATGGCTGAAGATGACAGTCCCTAAGGTGTTCTCAGCACACCTATAACTTGTTTCTGTCACACAGCTTGGGAAATTCTACTAGAATTAGGGTTCAGTTCAGTGAAACATGGCCTTTGTATTATAGCAGGTATTAAGCAATATTGGGAAGACAGGTTCTGATTCTAAAGGTGCCACAATATGTCTTTTGCTTTATGAGCGATTTTGCAGGCATATGTGTACTTCTGACTGACCTCTTGAAAGGAGAAGCAAGGGATCTTACTGGTTAAGCATTTACTAATGGAAGATGTCTTTGAGCTGTATATGTTAGAGTCATAGTTCTATAAGTAAAATGACCTACTTTCATGAGAAATGATAAAATTATTAAGTTTATCAAAATCACCACTTTTCCTTCTTGAGAAAGGAAAGTGATTTATAATATAGATTTATTCATGTAAATCTAGATTTATGTATTCACTGAGATTATGAAGACTGCTAAGGACCCTCTTAATGCTTAGAGAAGGGCCATTTTATTTCTAGAATATGTAGGTATGTTTACTTACAAATACTAATAAATTACTAAAATAAGTGAAAATGAAAGATTGTATAACTCATGAGATGAGATTGGAGCATGACAGATGGACACAGTAAAAAAAAACAAAACAAAACAAACACAAGCAGAATTAGCTAACTGAGTAAACTTGTGAAAAACTAGATTCAGAGACTAGTGAGCCCATAGTTGCTGGGTGCTTGTTGAAGCTCCCTAGGGTTATGTCTGAGCTCTGAGATTCTGCCATGCAACTATTTACACCCTTAGTTTCAGTGTAAACAGGATCGGGAATTTTTGGTTTATATTTTGGAGATCATTATTTTGGAGTAGAAATTGGGATGGATTAGCAAGTATAGCCAGATAAAAGAAAATTACAGACTAGGAATAACACCATATGTACCGTAATTTGTGCTTTTATATTCTTAGTTTTAATTAGCATGGTAGCAGTGTATCACAAGTGAGAGCTTGGTGCTGTAGCCTTAGTAAAAATGTCCTGATAAAATAGTACTCATAGGTAGCAGATTTGGCCAGAAGCAAAAAACCTTGACTCATCTAAAGGTAACCTTGGAATTTCAGTACATATACAACAGAGTGGTTAAAAAAGTTCAGGCTTCTGAATCAGATAGACTTGGATTTGAATGTTGTCTTTGTGTTTCTTCTTTGACCTTGGGCAAGTTCCTTAATCTGAAGACTTGAGGTTTTTTTTGTTTTTTGTTTAAAAGATTTATTTATTTATACATACAAGAGCTGGGGTACAGGCCAGAGTCCAGGGCGGTGAGAGGATTCACCAGAGACAGAGCAGGGAGCAGAAGAGGCAGAGCAACTGAAACACACTGCTGAGGGGAGTTGCGGGCGAGGCAGGAGAGGTCTGCCTCACCATGTGGGTCCCCTTCCTGGCCGGCGGCAGGGATCAAACTCATGCTGCAGTGACTGCGTTTTGCTTCATAGTGCGTTGCTTAACCCACTGTGCCACCAGGGAGGCCATGAAGACTGAGTTTGACTGTTCAAAAGGAGATGATCCTACTTAATGTTGTGGGAATGAAATGATAGAGAACATAAATTACAAGACTTGGAGGATAGTGAATGCTGAGTACCTAATAGATGGCTTATTATAAGTAACTGATTAGAAATTTTTCATAGGTAGCATTCAGAGGACTAAACCATAATCATTCCCCTGTTTTTGGAGAATGTGATTTTCCTCTTAAAACTTACTTGATTCCAGAACGTTTTAGAAATTCAAGTCTGCCATTAGTAGATGTTTTTTATCACGGGCAACTTCTGAGCCTTAGTTACCCTATCTATAAAATGGAAAGAACTTTTCAAATTCACAGAATCATGACGATGATAAAGAGTTATCAGATACATGGCCTGGCATCCAGCTGATACTTGGTAAATTTTAATTTCCATCACTAGGGTTGTAAAAACAAATCCTAGCAGCTTTTCTGCCCCTTGAAATAACATCCTAGCAGTACCTCCAGTCATTCAGAATTTCTCCTCCCCAACACTATAATTTGCTTTTACCTCTCATTCAAGTAGAACCTAGCCCAACATGGATAAATTGACAGTGTCCCTGTCACAGTGCAAGGAATATGTCATGAAAGGGATATAATAATTTTTATAAATTGAGTTTGTATTGTTTTGATTTATACATTGTTTTTGGTAATATGGAGTATCAAATGTTTATTTGTACTTTAATCTTTTTTTAAAGATTTATTTATATATGCATACAAGAGCTGGGGTACAGGCCAGAGTTGCGGGAGGTGACAGGATTCACCAGAGACAGAGTGGGGAGCAGAACAGGCAGATCGACTGAAACACACTGCTGAGGGGAGCAGCGGGGCGAGGCAGGAGAGGTCTGCCTGCACCATGTGGGTCCCCTCTCTGGCTGGGATCAAACTCACGCTGCTGTGCCACAGATGCTTCACAGTGCAGTGCTCAACCTGCTGCACCACCAGGGAGGCCCAATTTGTACTTTTATCTTATGAATTATCCCACTTTTGTGCTTTGCCTATCTGACTTCTGAGTTTAGTGTTCTTGTTATCAATTTACATGAGCTTTTTTGTGTAAAAGCTCATTAACATTTCATCTGATGTATTTGAGCACATATTTCCTGACTTACAACTGTATTATATTTTGAAATTCAGTCAGAAGTACCTAAATTTGGCCAGTCCCATGTAGTGGATATCTACACAAAAATATAAATAACCTGTTAAGAAGGGAAGCAAAATTAAATAACATTTATACCCTTAGCTCACATTTTGATTGTAAGCTATAGGACTCTGTTGAAAACTTGCCTATGTTAGGCTTAGCAGCCTCATACCAAGACAGTACCTTTTCCTTTCTTTAGGAGAAATTGGGCTGGCCAATGGAAATGGAGAGAATGGAACTTGTTCCAGAGGACATTTTTTTTTTTTTAAGATTTATTTATACATATAAGAGCTGGGGTACAGGTCAGAGGTGCAGGGGGTGAGAGAATCCACCAGACAGAGTGGGGAGCAGAACAGGCAGATCAACTGAAATACACTGCTGAGGGGAGCAGCGGGCGAGGCAGGAGAGGTCTGCTGTGCCATGTGGGTCCCC
>JAGFMF010011768.1:11333114-11403589 GCA_019455555.1 Galemys pyrenaicus
GGGTCCCCTCCCTGGCCGGCAGCAGGGATCGAACTCATGCTGCAGTGGCTGCTGTTTGCTTCATAGTGCGTTGCTTAACCCACTGCGCCACCAGGGAGGGCCCTGAATTGTTATTTTTTTAAAGTTTTCAAACTCAAATGTGAGAACCAGAGGCAAATTTCATTTTAAAAATAGATTCTGAAGTAGTGAATCTGAGTCTTAATTTGTTTAAACAAACTCCTAAGTCATTCAAATTAAACATATTTTGAGATCACTTCTGGAATTTTAAGATATAAACGAAAGATTGATTAAAGGGCAGTCTGACATTTTTCTTTTAAAGTTTCTGCATGAAAAATACATCTTTCGTCATTCTATTTTCCTGGATCTCGCATATTTGGACAAGATTTGATGAACAGATGATTAACCAACAGTCCTGGAAATAATATATAGTGAATTCTACACATATAGTATAATTCTGAAAGAAGAAGCTCTTCCTAAAGAAGAGTTGTAGTTTATAGCAGAGACACCTTGCTCAGGTATTTTGCCAAAGAGTAGAATCAGTAGGGTGTTTTATTTTGAATTTCATCTAATGAAACTTAGGGATATAACTTATTCAGCGATCTAAACTTACCAGGTTGTAGAAAGACTAATAATAATAAGGTTATGTTTCTGTTTGTTTTAGTAATTTAAGTTGGGAGCTTTAGGGTAGGAAGACAGAGTTCTTTGAGGGAACAGAGTCAGGGGTCCCTAAGACCCAGGAAAAAGTATATTGATCTTTTCTCTAGGATCAGTGAAGTGAATTAAAACTAAATGAATTCAATCTAATGTTCAAATTTGAGATCTAATTTTGAACTAGTAGCCTCTGTTTGGCATTTCTTTATTCACTTTTTAACAGAAATATTAAGATTTGCTTGTATCATATATATTATATATAAGTCACTTATTGTATTTCATACCAGTTTTTAAGTGCTTTTTTTTTGTTTCTCAAAAGCTGTTCAGTTTAACCTACTTGCTGAGGAGTAGCAGAACTTAATGGATTGCCAAGTATATAGATGTTTTCCATGCTGACTAGTGGTACTTGAACTTTGTCCACAGTAAAATTCTAGCACCACATCTGTGTATATCGGCTTAAGAATCAGACTTTCTTTCAGTGCTCTTTAGCGTTGCAAAACTAGCTGACATTAGTACAGGATGTGGAATGAACATTATTCAGGGAAAGTATATGAAATCATCCAGTGTGCTCATGGATAAGATTTCTGTAGTAGTACAATATTTGGCCACATTTTAAATAAATGTGATTTACATGCACATTTTAAGTGAAATTCCGTTTGCATCGTTCAGCCAGCTGACTGCTTTTTATCTACCTTAACATGTAAAGTTACAGAATTCAAGTTATTGTACCTCAAATAACCAGGAAGTTAAGAAGCAACACTTAATAAAATGACGTTACACCATTCTTTCACTGTCTGCTGTGAGTTGCAGAGTGGGAAAACTCAGAAGTTGGAAGCACCTTTCTTTAGAATCTCTTGGTGTCGAGAATTTTCTGATCTGCTTTGCAGTTTTTATCAGATCCATTATACCTTTTGAAGATTTATGTCCCAATAAAGTTATGCTGCTACTGTTTATCAGAAAAGCTAAAGAACTAATTTTACCCAAACTTGTTTGCTTTTCTACCTTAACAAGCCTCATGCTACATGAGGCAGATTGTTTAACATGAATATTACTGAAAGTTCCAGGTTTAGCAAAACAGCTAGAGTAACTTGAGCACATTTAAAGATATTCTATATTAAAAATATTAATAGTAGAGAATAAAGCATTATAGGTGCTGTTACTGCCTGATTAACAGTTTACTTTGTTTTTTTTTAAGATTTATTTATTTATGCATACAAGCACTGGGGTACAGGCCAGAGGTGTGGGGGGTGAGAGGATTCACCACAGACAGAGCGGGGAGCAGAACAGGCAGATCAATGGAAGTACACTGTTGAGGGGAGCAGCGGGCGAGGCAGGAGAGGTCTGCTGCACCATGTGGGTCCTCTCCCTACCCGGCAGCAGGGATTGAACTCATACTGCAGTGGCTGCGGTTTGCTTCATAGTGTGTTGCTTAACCCACTGCGCCACCAGGGAGGCCCTGATTAACAGTTTAAATATACTAATTTTTTATTTTTTATTTTTCTTCCAGAAGTTATTTTGTGGCTCTTGAGAGTATAAAATAATTCCCTGAAATTGAAGTTTTGAAAAGATCATTTATCTATAAACGATACTTTTAAAAATATCATCAGAACAATTACAAGGATTTTTTTTGAAGCGTTTAACATTTGCAGTTTGACAGCTAGAAACTCTACCTGTTAATAATTTTTAAAACAAAATTTCCCATATTGTTATTAATTGCTTTAGAACATTTTTATCTTATTGATTATGCCTAATCTCATTTGCTCAATAAGATAGGGAATTTTTCTTAATAAAATTGAAAGATGGATATTTAAGAAAATCCTGTATTGTTGCTCTTGTTGACAATAACATTTTCTTACTGAGGAACTTTCCTTGGTATATGTCAGAGTTTAATTTGATAATTGTGCTTTTCTTATAATACATTAAAATTAGAAATAGCAGTAGTAGGTGAACTTGAAGTTTGACAAAAAATTTCTTAAAAATAGCATTCTGTGGTCTGTAGATGATCATTAACTAACAATTCTAGCTGAAATTTTTAACTATTAAGGTCTTTCAAGAATGCAGATGCAAATCTCTATGTGGTTTTTGTTTTCTGTATCATCCCATTTAAAACAAAGTCATGTCTTAAATTGGCATTTTCTCTATGATGCCTGTTATTTATGCCACTATTTTTAGGAGATTTATAATGTAGCCAAAATGAAAACTAATATGCAAAGTTAAATTAAAGACTAAGAATAAATGAAGATTTGAGGTTTTGGGAAGTTTGTATTAATACAGGAAGATTGACGGTTTTATATTTGAAACTTGTCTATTAAACTTGTGGATAGCTAAAGGGAGTTTCAATTATTTAATATTTTCCAAAATAAACTTAATAAATGGCATTTAAAATATTTAAAGATTAAAGAAGTAAACATTAACGCTAAATGATATTTTTACAAGTTTAGAACTTGCTATTTTAGCAATTTGAATATTAAGCTGTCTTACCCTGATTTTTTTTTTTACTTGAATGTAAGATAATTGCTATGTTTTTTCCAGTTAGTAAAATTTATTTTTAGAATAGTCTTTCAGACTTACAGAATAGGAGGTTTTTATGTTACAAAAAAAAAAAATCAGAAAAATACATGAGCTGTAAAAATTAGCAAATATTAATGATTTAATTATAATATTAGTTCATTTCATTGGTTCACAAAGTGGGAACTTGTGATTTGGAGCACAATTTAGGAAAATGTTTTAAATTCTTTGAACAAATGATCTTTCCACTCTTTTTTTTTTTTTAAGATTTATTTATTTATGCATACAAGAGCTGGGGTACAGGCCAGAGTCCAAGGAGGTGATAAGATTCACCAGAGACTGAATGGGGAACAGAACAGGCAGATCTACTGAAATGCACTGCTGAGGGGAGCAGCGGGCGAGGCAGGAGAGGTCTGCTGCACCATGTGGGTCCCCCTCCCTGAGGCAGTGGCAGGGATAGAACTCATGCTGCAGCAGCTGCGTTTTGCTTCATAGTGCATCGCTTAACCCACTGCACCACCAGGGAGGCCCTGATCTTTCCACTCTTAAGAATTAAAATTTTTGTTTATTTTTGGGCAGATTTTGTCCATCATCTTTAAACTGTGTGAAAGACAAGGTTTGGGTCACAGTATGTTAAAAAAAAAAAAAAAAGCAAAAATGAAAAATCTTAGTGGATATTGTTTGTTTTAGACCAGGTGAAGCTCCTTCAAAATATCTTCCTGGTATAATGTTGTGGCTAATCAGAATATCATTTCACACTGACAGTCATTGACTAAAGTTTGTAACATTTTCTGGATGCTCGTTCTGGATTTCCTTTAGAAATTTGTAATTACTTATTTTGCAGCATGGTAAACAGCTAATATCACCATCCATACTTTTTCTACAGCTCTTGATTATTCTTTTTCTTCCTCTTTATTGGCTCTTGGTTATTCTGTCTCTTGAATATTGGTGTTCCACAGTGTTTCATCTTCAGTATTGTTGTATAGTGTTTTACAAATTTAATCATTTTATAAATGGTAACAGTTCTTGAATTGTTCATTCACTCAGTCATTCTTGTTCATTTGCTGGGCTTGGTACTGGGAATAATGCCAGTGATAAAGTAGAGGAGAAATAAGAAAGCAGCACTTAAAAACCACTTTCACCGCTATGTTTTTAAGGGACTTGTAAGGGTTTTGTAGAAGTAGAGGTGAAGTTGACTGTCATAAAAGTCTAAGATTAGCTGAATCTGGGAGGGAGAGTAGTTTTTTCCTAGGCAAGATGGACAAAGATTTAGAAGAAAGGTTTTAAGACACTTTAGGAAAAAGGAATAGGATAAGAAACTCATACCCTTGAAGAACTGCAGAAATTTGGTGTGTAAGAGAAGGAAATGTATGTTAGTGTGGCAGATAGGAATAATGCTGACGTCCTTAGATTAATTCTGATAACATGATAAAGGTAAATTACAGTAGAGAGATGATGATAGACTTGAGGGGAAGGTGCTAGTTGGGAGACAGAGTTCAGTACTTGAGCCAGGAAGACCAATTTGGAGGTTTTGCAACAATAGTTGTAAGGGCCAACTGACAGTGGCATTGGAACTAAAAGGATGCATTTGAATTCTATCAAGGAGCTCATGTGTTGGAAGTGTTCACTAATTAGATATGTAAGGATAGGGAGGATTTGAGGAAGATAGCCTTGCTTGAGTAACTAAACAGGTAGTCAATTACTAAAATAAACAACTCCTTTCCTACCCTCTTAACAGTTATGCCTTATTCTTACCTTTAATTCTCTTCTGTCTGATAGTTAAACCTATTATTAGATCTTGTCAGTTCTTCTCATTCTATAATTCCTTGTCTTCTTTTTCCACCCATATGCTGAATCATAAATTCGTATTTTTAGTCCAAACTTTAACTGAGCTCTAGAACCATATATTCAAATGTATTCTACATAGTAGAAGTAGTAGTTTTAAAATATATGAGGACCCCTTAGAGACTGCCAGAAACTTCCATGACATCTACAATGTCAAACCTCTTTTATAATAATTGGAAACTTTATTCTGTTCACTCTTACGCTATCATGAGTATATTGTGGAGTTTTCTAGAAGTCGCATCATGTGGATATCACAACATTGGATGTAGAAGCAGATGTTAGAATCCATCTGTGTTTTCTTAAGCCAGTTATTGAGGCAAGTTGCAAAGATGTCAAACAATGCATACTTCTCACTTTTTTTAAAAAAACAATCGTTAATTTTCAAGAAATACATCTTATGGAAAGGGTTTATTTTTTAAACAAAGTAGTATTTTTTAAATTTGTTTAAATTTTTAATATGTAAATGCAGATGTACTGTAACCCACTTAAAAGATCTTTGGAATTTAAAGTATAAGGAGGTCTGAGACCAAGTTTGAGAATTGCTCTCATAGTAGCAACAAACCTAACATACCAAAAACTAAACTTAGTCTCTCCCCACACTTAACTTTGTCTTATGTTTTCATGGCTTATAAATGATACCACTGTCTACCCAGATTTCAGGTCAGAAACTTTGTGATCATACTTATCCTTCTCCTTTATTTTACCCATTTCAGATGACACAACTCTTTAGTATTTGTGTATTAATCTTTAGTATTTGTGTATTAATCAGATACTATTATGTTTTTACACCCATTGTCATAACACCTCTCACGAGGATAGGTGTAGGTATAGTTATTAATGGTGTAGGTATTAATACTCATTCCTATTTTATAGATCAGAAGACAGGCATAAAGTGGTTAAATCTCTTGCCCATGATCAAAGAGCTAGTATGTTGTACAGCCCACGTTTGAATCCAAAGAACCTGTCCTTCTTTGTTCTGGAATAGTTTATATAACATTGATAATTTATGTTCTTTGAGAAGTTTGTATACATATGCCTCGTAAAGTCACAAAGTTACTTTCCCTAGAGGAAAATCTTGGAGTACCTTAACAGGAGGACCAGTTAAAATACTGACCCATTTGGTCAGTCACAGTGCAGACACTCAGACTGGCCATTTCTGGCCCACTACCTATTTTGTATATGAAGTGCATTGTATAGCTGATTATTCTCCAACAGCAGATTGTAGCAGACTATGTGGGCTAACAATTCTAAAATTTTACTATCTGACCCTTTACATAAAAGGTTGCCCAACTTTTGTTATAGAACATTGTTGAGTTCAGCTGAGTTTTCTATTTTATAGGCATAGAGTGTATAGAATTTTGTTTTTTTGCTTTGGTCTTTCCAGAATCTCTGTATTAAAGTTACATCCCTCCCCACCCTTCCCATCCCATACTACTTATATATATATTTTATTACTGATATTTGGGGTTACTGAAATTTTATGTGATTCATTAATAACAATATTAATGGTATTCCAATTTATGTTGTCCTCTGCAGCAATTTAAATAACATATTTAAAGTTACCTGTTTCTTTAAAAATTTTCTAGTAAAAATGAAAAAGGAAGAAAAGTGAGTGGTAGTATTAATCCGTGAAGCTGTCTGATTCTGGTGGCTGATTTTATAAATGTCTATTTCTTTGCTAATTTTTATTTCTCACTTCTGGGATCTGTGTTAAATCATCCCTTCTTCTAGTTTCTTAAATTAGCTATAGAATTGAACCTAGAGAAATATCTTAATTTTAGAAATAATAATTTCTCCCATTTTAATTTTTAAAACTTTGATATAATTATGGAGTTGTTGGTTTTTGTTTTTTGGTTTTTTTTTTTTTTTTTTCATAGAATCATGCACTGATTTATTGGTTCACTTTTGAAGTCATTGATTTCTATCTGTATCTTTACAGATACCTTTTTGCTTACTTGAATTCTTTTCAAAGCTTGAGTTGGTTACTTTATATTCATTCTTGCTTGTTGAAAATAATTAAGGCTGTGAATTTACACTGGCCTTATTACACTGTTAAAAGTTATATGTGTTTTGTTCACTGTTATTTTCTTGATAACCCTGCAGTTGGGTATTTATTTCCTCTTCAACTTGAAGTTTATTAAAAGACAGTTATTTACTAGTTTGTGTTTCTAGTATGATTACAGTGTAATCTAGAAATATCATTTGAATTATTTCTACTTTTTGCAACTCATAGATGTTTTCTTTAATACTGTATGGTGTGTGTGTGTGTGTGTATGGGGGAGAAAGACACACAACACATATACTTAATGGTAGTTTTATGGTACTTTACTCAAAGGTGTTACTCTCTTTTCAAGGAATGGTTTGGTTTTCTTCCCAGTTTTTCTCGGTCTCCATTTGTTTTTACTGATGCTATAAAATTTGTATATAAAGATTCTTAGCTGTTTGTGTTTTCAGTTGGCTTCTTTAATCAATACAAAATATCTTTTATTCTTTAAAATGCTTTTCTCTTTAAATTTTCTTTTATCTGATACTAATTTGCTTTCACGTGGATTTTTTGGTGATACAGCTCCCTTATTTTTCCTGCATTGTTTTGTTACTGGAGTGATTTTTACGAAGTATAACTCCTTAAGCTTGTTTTTCTTTCTTTAATTCATTTTAAAAGCCAATATTAACAGTAGATTTAACCTATCCATATTTATTATGATTTAACATATATGTGGAGCTTATTCCTGGCATCTTAATTTAATTTTAATATTAACTACATTTTTCATTATGTCTTCTATGTCTGTTGAATGGATCAAGTTTTCTCATTTTTGTTTTTATCTCCTTCCAGTTGTTTGGATATTTACTGATAAAATTATCCTAACTACATGTGCACAGTAGCCAGAATTACTTAGTGTTTGTTTCCCAGCAGTCTGACCCTTCCCTCCAGCTACATGCTCTATTAGCTTCTCCTTTTACTACTCTTTATTACTACATCCTATGTTAGTATCTGAGATTTTACTTTAGATTATTTAGCTTTATAGTTGACTTATTTAGATTATATAACTTAATAATTCAAAATCTTACTGTTTTTACTGGGTTTTGCCAAGTTTTCTGGCCCCAGAAAAGATACTGTTTTACCCGTGGTTCTTTACTGCGAAGAGTGAGTTGGGGGTAGGATTCCTGGGTGATGTAGATACTGCTTCTTAATTCCTGCTCACCTTTGATTTAGGTTAAAGGTCTTGTAAAATTTCCCATATAGGTCATTCATGGTGTTCTTTGTGTGAGCTAGCCTTTCGTTCCTTAAATATATTAAGGTACATTTTCCTCATTTCACATTAATAAAATCTTGTCTGGGTATTGTCACACTCTCTTAGAAATAAAGTAGCAAGCATGTTTTTATTATAGCAGTGGGTAACTACAGTTTTAAAGTTACAATCTTATGATAAATACCATACTGAACCCAGTACTAAGCTTTTAAAAACTGTGTTACGCATCTTAAAATTTTATAGTGGCATATACTTTAACTTTTTTTGGTTTCAAAGGCACTTTAGAGTATTCTAGTGTCTTATTTTCCTCATGATGAGTATATGTGATTGCTACCTCTGGAAGCAATAAATTTCCTAAGAACCAAAATTTTCATAAAGTTACTAGACCTAAAAAGCACTTGTCCTATATTATTAAGTTTTCAGTTGCCTCCAGGAAGAATGGAAACGATTCTAAACATAAGATAGAATGCTTGTAATTTGTTCAGTGTGTTTTCTCCTGAACTCCAATTTGTATTACCTTAGAAGAATCAAAGTCATATTTAAAAAAATAAGAGGCCAAGCTCATATAGTAAAACACATTGATAATTAGTATTAGTGATAAAGACTAAATCACCAGTTGTTCAGAGAAAGAAGACAATAGTTGGTGGGACGTTACAGAACTGAGGGTGATTATAAGTTGGGTTGATTGTTGAAAACAGTCCAAGTACATTATCATGGTGTCATACACATTGTAGGCATTGATAAATATTCTTTTATTTGAGCCACAATAATAACTTCTTACTGAGTGTTCACAATGTGCCGGGTATAGATCAAAACTGTACTGTATAAACAAGGAGGAAGACACAGGATAAACCTCACTAAGGTGTATTGGATCTCTTAATTCAGACCTGGAACTCAGCCCTTGAACACTTTTTGCTGGGTGTCCCTACCAGTCACAGGGAGATGTTTCTCTTATCCAGTAGTGACATCTGTGAAGTAGCATCAAAAATCTCACAGAAACATTCAAACTAAAAAGTATAAAAAGATACGATGCCAAAAAGACATCATGCCGTGAGACAATAGCCTGTGTCTCTATAGCTGTGTGTGTGTGTGGTGCTTTGTGACTGCTAACACATTTAATGTTGGGTAGCTCTGGAAGGCATAGGTACATCTCCCATAGGTACTGCTCTACAGAGCAGACTGTGGACTCAATCAGATTTTATATGTAACTTGCCCCCAAACTCAAAACCTTAGTAAAAGTAGAGCTGGGATTGACATCTGAGTTCATCTGGCACCAAAAGTTCCTGTCCCTGTTGCTTCTCTGTTGCTTTAGTGATTGGATATATCAGCTCTGGTTTAAGGCATTTCTATTGTTTTATTTACTTAATCTCTTTAGGGGTCTAAAATTTTATTATTGTGGTCCATACAATAGACAAGTAGCTATTGCTCAGATTTGCTTAAGACATGTGTTGACCTATTTCTCGAATTTGAATAGTCTCAGGCATTTCATTGTTTTTATATTTATTCTGTCATCTAAATTTCTCCTATTTAATTTGGGTTTTACTCTTTAACTGTCCTTTTAAGGAAACTTCCAGATTGTTTTCTACCCTTATTCTTGTACTGTTTTCCAAAGATGAAAAGTAGGTGCCAGACATACTAAAAACGGGTCAGGAATGTTTCATGAATTGCCAGAACTTGATTTACCACATTTGTTATTTCAGTTATGTGAGTTCCATAGTGTTTAATCAGTTCTTGCTCTCTCATCAGAAAATATGGGGGAAAGATGGTGAACATAAGCTGCTATCTAACCCTAGGAAAGTCAGTGGTCTCCATGCCCTTATTAGTTTGGTAGTTAGCAAAAATAAGAGCTGACTCATGGTTGTGATCTCTCTTAAGGAAATTTTGAGCTGATGATTGAGGAATCCCCACACTTAAAATTTCTGTTCCTTTGTTTTTCATAGTGCCTTTTTATTTAGATGGCTAACAATGGAGGTACACTTTACTGGCTAATCTTTTCCACCCCTTTTCTTTTGTTGGGATTAGTGCCAGAACAGATAAAGCCCAGTGTAAGCCAGCCTCAGCCTGCCAACTGTAATAACGGCACTTCCACAGCAACCAGCACTAATAATAATGCCAAGCGAGCCACAGCCAACAATCAGCAGCAGCAACAGCAGCAGCAGCAGCAACAGCAGCAGCAGCAGCAGCAGCAGCAGCAGCAGCAACAGCAGCAGCAACAGCAGCAGCAGCAGCAACAGCAACAGCAACAACCACCACAGGCCTTGCCTCGGTATCCTCGTGAAGTACCACCACGATTTCGCCACCAGGAACACAAACAGCTTCTAAAGAGGGGTCAGCATTTTCCTGTCATAGCAGCAAACCTGGGATCTGCTGTTAAAGTGTTAAGCAGCCAGTCAGAAAGCAGTGCTTTGACAAATCAACAGCCACAAAGTAACGGAGAGGTGCAGAACAGCAAAAACCAGTCAGGTGAGAGAAGGCATTTCTTACAGACTCCAGCTATCATCATTAGCAGTGTAGCAGTTTACAAATTCATGGCTTTTTGGTGATGTGATTGTATTCATCAGCATCTGGGTTACAGAACAGGAATTCTCTATAGGAAGTTATAAATGAGAAGTCTTAAGATAATTCTTACAAGTTAACTGACCAGCGTAAAATGATTATTTTAATCACTCACTCCAGGTTGTACCCTTTTTAATAAGCAACTTGCAGCTAAAATTGATAAATAAGACTATAGCTAAAATTGAGCCTCAACCCCCGGTAATGTGCTAAGCAGATGTACATACAATAGCATTAATACCTGACAACCCTGTGAGGTGTAAGTTATTCTTTCCATCTCTTCAGTAGAGAAAACTGAGCACTGACACAAGAAATACCTTGCTTATTCAGTTACCATATGCCATAAAAGGACTACTACCATATACACGCATGAAAAGTATATTTGATCAGAGCGCATGCATTTATTTCCTCAGAGTGGCTTTTCTCAGCTTGGTAATATTTGTGTGGCAGAAAATTAATGTGTAATTGTAGTGTTCTCAAAGCCCAGTTTGTTTCATTATATTCTGTTAGGTGATAGTTGGGTGGCCCATTTATTTATTGAACTATTTTGAAGCTTTTTGCCACCAGTCACAGAAAATTGAGGAGAAACATGGTTCCCATACATGAAAACACTAGCATATTGGTAATGAACAAAGTCTATAGAGCAAAATAGATCTGGTTTGTAAATCCGAGCTCCGCCATATACTCGTGTCCTTCCAGGGCAGGTTACTTAATTGTTCCCAGTATCTGGATCTTCTTTGGGCAGCCTGTCTTAACTGGTTCAGCTCCAGTTATTCGCTTTCTACCTCTGCACTCTCTTAAGGTCAAAAACTATTCTATGTTGCTTTATCCTGTGATACTTCATAGCTAATAAGTGGCAGCATCTGTCTGACTCCAAAGCTAAGCTCATAACAACGGTGCTTTGCTTTAACAACATATTAACTGTGGTAGGTAAGGAGGAAGTGAACACAAAAATGTAAGTTTTCTACTATAAGTAATTAAAGCAGCATATAATCATTGAAAGGAATACAAATTATTATCCTGAGTTGATACTTAACTTCCTATCCCCTAGCCACTTACTGCTTATTGAGCCTGACCACATCGTTTAATTGACCATACTTCCTGATCTAAAGATCAGGTGTGGACAGTAGTACCCAACCTATAATGTTGCTTTGAATATTAAACTATGGGGCCATATTAAAGTAGCTAGCTTAATGCTACTAGTGATATTACTAATGCTACTTAATGATATTTAGATCCTGAATAACTTATCTGAATAATTCACCCCTGAAAGTTTTACAGAATGATCTGCACTTTTTAGAAGAGTCTGGTTTGGGCATATTACATTTAATGCCAAGCAGTTGAAATTCATCTTGGAAGTCAGAACCATCAGTATAATTAAAAATGTTTTTAATATTTAAGGTGAGGTTGCTTATACAACAAATACTTAAGTACCTACTGTAAGTGAAGCAGTAATGATATGGTATTCACAAAACAAACAGGGAGGGAGATAGTAAATTTAGAAAATATGTTGAATATGCTTCTTCAGTTTGGGAAATTAAAAACAAAAGCTGTTTCTGAAATGGAAACAGAAGTATAAGAATCTTGTTTCTCAAAAATGGGTATGGAACAAAAAAAGGGAAAAACTCCTTAAGTGTTGCATTCAGATGAGAAAAAGGTGTAAGATGTGAGGAAAGGAAGACATCTTAAAAAAAAGTGTGAGAAAGAAAAATAATCCCACCTGCTTCTAAAAGCATATTACAAGAATGGACTGCTTTAATGTGGAAGTAAAGCGGAAGTCAGGGGGTTATCTGACAGGTCTGGAATTAAATCCCAAATGACTAGTGTAAGCTGTTGAAGACGAAGCATTCTGCATAGCACTGAATTTGTGCTTTTGTCTTTTTTGAGCATTTGTGAATAATCACTTACCACCATATTCACACATTCATTTTGAAATATTTTTTGTAGGTGCTACTCAGAATAATAGACACCTGAGCCACATAATTGATCATTGGTATCTGAATTAAGGGACTTAGGTCTGTCTCAATTTCTTTAGGATTATTATGATATAGTCGGTGCTTTTAATACTTCTGGAGTGCTTACTGTGATTGATACACTGTACTTATGCATTTGATCCTCCTTTTACAGATTAGGCAGAACTACCTTGAATTTATAGGTTAGAAATTAGCCTAGTGATCAGTGAGGAGCATTACACAAACTGAGCAGTAGCCTAGAAATATGAAAATGGTATGCTGTGAACTACATGGAATTTAGAATTACGAGAATGTAATCATAACTTTTTCTTCTCTATTTGTATTTGCTTTGGCTCATTTCCTCAACAAAGTTGATTCAGTTGATTTGTTATTTAAGTTAATATACATACATAGACATTTTCTTAAAGTTTTTATGCTAAAAATTGAGACATGCTGGTTAGCAGTCAGGGGTCAAGAGTACCTAGGTGAGATTGGGTACCTTATAAATCAGAGGACATGGCCCTACTACCTTCATCGACCAACAGGTAAGTGAAGTAAAAGTTTAAAAGGAGTGATAGAAATTGTAGTGAGTGTATTGATTGACCCTCCCTAAATATCTTGATTTTTTTTTTTTTAGAGCCCTTTACTGGTCAAGCTAGACACTTCTGCAGGCTGAGCTGCTAATTTGTGGCCATGCCTCAAACACTTACACTTTCAGTCAACATTTTGTGACCTCTCTTTGACATTTGATTTCTTAGAGTCCTGTGTTATCATATCCTACCACTGCCCAGATAACCCTTGATTTTACAAAGCCAGTGATCCATTAACAAAGGATTGGGAGGAGGGGATTGTAATATGCTTCACAGGGCCAGCAACAGTATTGTTCTCATGGATCAAGGAGTTTCATCCCACTTGTTATAATTCAGCCCCCTTGATAAATACAGAAAATTAAAAGACTAGATCAACAAACATCTACATATGCCCTATCCAAATCCAGTAATTCTTGATATTTTTCTGTTTTGACTTCACATGTCATACACATACCTCTTTCTCTTGCTCCCTCTCCTAATACGTGTATGACATATGCACAAACATGTACAAACATTCATTACACTTAGCCTTGCTTGTACTCCCACATGTACTTCCCTAAGAATAGGATCATGTTCAGCACCATTATT
This sequence comes from Galemys pyrenaicus, assembly GCA_019455555.1. NCBI lineage: Eukaryota > Metazoa > Chordata > Mammalia > Eulipotyphla > Talpidae > Galemys > Galemys pyrenaicus. Next base: position 11,347,053 of record JAGFMF010011768.1, read on the forward strand.
GAGCCATGATTATCTAAGCAAACAGGTATACATACAACAGTATACATAGTATTTAACAACCATATTCTCTGCTAATATAGTTCATGTTCACATTCCTTCTGGTTGTCCCAAGACAGATTCTTTACAGTATATCGTTTATATAATTTATATAAAATATGGAAAATGACATTACATATTGCTTAGGGGTGAATTAAAATACAGCATTTTGAGTGGGTACTGCTTAGTTACCCACTGGGAGGAAGGAGATGTAATCAGAAAAGGGGAGCTACATAGGAGTTATTTAATATTCGTACATTTTTTTTAAGATTTATTTATGCATACAAGAGCTGGGGTACAGGCCAGAGGTGTGGGTGGTGAGAGGATCCACCAGAGACAAAGTGGGGAGCAGAACAGGCAGACAGACTGAAACACACTGCTGAGGGGAGCAGCGGGCAAGGCAGGAGAGGTCTGTTGTGCCATGTGGGTCCCCTCCCTGGCAGCAGGGATCGAACTCGTGCTATCGTGGCTGTGGTCTGCTTCATAGGGTGTTGCTTTTCCCACTGTGCCACCAGGGAGGCCCTAATATTCGTCTGTTTCTTAAGGTGAGTGGTCTGTTGGTATTTTTTTCAATCCCTCTTTCTAGCCTTTTTTATGTTTTGATTTTTTTTCCTTTTTTGAGAAACTCAAGAACATTTGAGCTATAATGTTGAATGACCAAGAATTAGGACTACCTTAACACTCAAGTTTTTGGAGATGTTTAAGGATTGAAATAATGCTCAACCACTATTGCTCCTGATTGTCTTTTCAGTGTGGTATACATCCTGGCTATTCTGAACCATATACTTGTCGCTCTCAACTTGCAGCTTCCCCTTGGTCTGTGCACATATGCAAGTTCTATCATCTTTTAAGAAAAATCCCTTTAAACTACCATTCTCTTGAAGCTGCTGCAGAATTTCTCTCCTCTACTTTTTCTCAGTTCTTAATAGAATAGCCTGTACTCACAGTCTGTCACACATTGCTTTAGTGCTCTGTAATCTGGCTCTTGCTCACTTGACTAAAATAGCTGTCAGTGAGGTTAATTTTTATTTTTAATTTGGTAAAAAGTAGACTTTTCCATCTTTATCTTAATAGATATTTACATTTATTTTACTGCTTATCATGTCTTCCTTCTTAAAGTTCTTTCATTTTTCTTTGATCAGCTATCAGAATTTATCCTATGGCTTTGTTTCACATCTCTCCAGTTTCATGTTTCCATGTCTTCTAAAAGTCTTCAGCTGATGTTGGATAACTCAATGTGCCCAAAATTGAACTCCTTTTGCCATATAACAGTTTTTCTTTCTGGATTCCACTGATCATAATGTTACTTCACAGACACTTGAACCATTCATCCTGTGACCTATCTAGAAACCTGTTAATTATGGTTGATTCTTCCCTCCTCTTCATGTCCATGGTCCTTTGGTTTACCATGTCCTGCAAGTTGTAACTCCAAAATGCCTTTCTGCTTTCCTCTCGCCTCTGTATGGCTCTCCTCATAGACCCAGTTGAGGCACTCATTTATCATCTGGTCTGGAGCAACAGTCCTAAGGTTGTCTTCTATAGTTGTCACCCCACCATTCTCACCCCATCCTTCATTATGACCCACACATAACATTGGGATGTGGTATTGCTTTTGTCTTCTTTACTATAGGATAGAGGTTGGCTTGCAGTCTCTTTTAGACAAGTGTTCCTGGAAGACTGCCAGTGCCCATCCATTTACATGTTTTCTATAGCTGATTTCAAGCTACAATGGCAGAGTTGAGTAGTAGCCACAGATTCTGTCTGGCTGGCAAATATTTACTAATTGAACCTTTACAGAAAAAGGTTACCAACACCTGGACTAGAGGCTAGAGACATTTTGAACTTTTTCACTCAAATGTTACTTGAAATTGTGCATGTGTTCTCTCATATTCCCAGCAATGATACCATTTCCTACCTACCAGGAACATTATTATAAAAATAAGTACTATTCTAAAAGTCTTTCTCTTCTGGCAAATTGGAACATCTTTAAAGAAAAAGCACCTATTTAACTGTTTTGTTGGTTGCATGATATATAATTAATGAGAAATACTTAGATTTCCATGGATCTAAATTCTTCCTGGTTAGATTGTTTGAATCACTTGGATTGTCACCAGTCTTTGTTCTGCCCTCATGTATCTCTTTGATCTCTGAATAGGTGCTAGGTAAAGGCCCTCTTTGAGGTCTGGTACTAGAGCTGCCTCCAGTTCTCCTAAGGTAATTTTGTATGACAGTAGGATACTAATGGTACTTTGGATGTTACTCAGTAATGCGCACTTTTCCTAATATTAGTTTGTCCACAGCAGTGTAATGTGTACAAATTCACTCACCATACTCAAATGCCCTTTTCCCTCCTACCAGCCATAGGATTTTATAATCGCATTATTTGTCACTATTTCCTGGAAAAGTTTAATGTTCATCTTCTACCTAATGGTGTTCATGTGTTTATCCTCCAGATCATTTGGAACTATGGGTTTGAGTCCCTAACATGGAAGGGATATGTACTTTTTGACTGTTTCCATTTCTAGTTTCTCTGTGAAACATTATAGTTGTGATTGGTGAGGAGTCTTGTTCTTTTTATAGCACTAGTAGATCGATACTTTTCCCCCAACCCCAACACACACTTTTAGATTTTCAAGCTAAGATAAATTTGTGTCAGGTAGGTTCCAGATTAAAGATGAAACTTTACCAAATAGTTATTGATGATATCTCTATATTCCTAAAATACATAGACAGATATGGCAAAAGACAAATTGAGACCACCGTCACCACCAAACCAAGTCATAACTACATTCTGAGAGAAATTTCACTAACAATAATTGGTTTGCAAAATGTAGACACTGGTGTTCTTGGTCTTTGTAGGGATTTTTTTTTTTTTTTTTTTTTTGCTTTTTTGTTTGACTTTGGATGTATTCTGACATGAAAAGATTCTCTTTAATTATTCTCATTTGTTTTGACTGAATTTTTAAATCACTTTGTTACAGGGTCTTTTAGCAACTTCTTATAATTGAATGAAATATAGAAAGAATGTTGTTATATCTTCCTATCCAGGAACAGATGCCTAGATGTAGTCAAATTGTTTTATTTGACCTGCAGTAAAATGCAATCTTATGACTATATGTATTTTATTAGCTTTATTCAAAGTTACTTTATAGTTTTGGTGACTGTTACAGTTGAGATTATTATTCCATCATATTTTGTCTTTGATTATTCCTGGTAGATAGAAACTATTGCTTTTTCACATGTTACACTTTTTTTGTATTGTTTTCCTCTATCTTTTATCACTGTCTTTTGGGTTATATTTCATGAGTTAGTACTTCAGCACAAAGCTGAAAAGTAGTGTTAGTAATAACTTCCTATCTTCCTGTGTTATGGGAGTTCTTCTAATGTTTCACTGTAAAATTCTGGGTCCATTTCCAACTTCTGTAGTTTTCTTTTACATTCCTAATCTTATTTCTGCTATATGGAAATACAAGCACACATATGCAAATAATGGAAACAGAAATACTTTAGTTCTTGAGAGGATGGTAGTGATTCGATGTTTTAGATTTTAGATTTGGGACTGGTGATGTTTGAATTTGCTATGCACAGGAAGGAATCAAGAATAAACCTTCATGGTTTAGGAAGTTTACTATTAAGGAAAACTAGTAAATAAGCACATTATAAAGTGCTCGAGATAAGTGGACATTTAAATTAAGGAGGTTATATGGTTTCCAATTTTATTTTTCATAAGGGAGACATGGTGAAATGAAAAAACATACTTTGGAGATAGTACTAAAAGTTATGATAATCATTAATCCCTGTTGATTAGTGATGATGTTTCTCTTTTATTAAGCACTTAATTTGGATCAGTTATGCTCAAATCACTTATTTTAGTTATCAGTTATTCACATAACAGCTGAATAAGATTGCTCATTGTTCCCACTTTGTAGACTTAACTAAGACATAGAAAACTGGAAGATTTTGCCTGTGGTCACACAGCTTGTAAGTGGCAGAGCACCTTTAAACCAGAGTTGGTACTCTTAATCACTAAACCAAACTGCCCTTCATGGAGCATCTATTTAACGCTGCTCTAAGGTAAATACATGACAGTATGGTTAACAAAATCACTAGATAAAGTAGCACTGTTTGTATTACATTTTAGAGATTTGGTCGTACAACTACTCCACAGAAGCCAAACTGGAATCTAGTTGTCTCTAGTCTCTAGTTTTAACCACCTTTACTTACTAGCTACCTTGCTTTATTACCGTTATTACTTTGCCTTTCTCACCTGATTTTCTACAAGTTAACCTCTAAACTTCAAATTACTCAGCTGCAAAGTGAAGGTAATACGTATGCTCTGGGGTTGTTTCAAAGAGACAGTGACAGAATGGAAGTGCTCATAAAGTACGTGATCCACAGCCCTGAATTGTGTTGCTGGTGGTACAGGTGCTGGTATATTGAGTTTATTTAGTGAGACTGGTCGACTTTTTGGTATCTTTTGTTTCTTGAGAAAAATCTTCCTCATGGGCTCTTCCTCATGGGCTCTGCTTATTTGGCAGCTTTAAAAGATTCTTAACAGAGTGGAAATAAGAGTCATTTATGGAACGCCGTGTGTTTGAAAATTATATATAAATGATTAACTATACATGTTTTCTTTCTCTCAAGTCCTTTTTCCTGCTACTCTTTAGTTCTTCTTTTCTCCCTGCTTAACAATTGTGCTTTGAGAGAAATAATGCAAAAGAACTTGATTTTGTACATTTTTGGAATTCTAATAGTGAGGTACCTTTTTTCTCTAGGCCTACTGCCTGTGTTAGTTGGTTCATTAGTTCTGGGACATTGAATATGTGTGTTATTTAAAAGCAGTACAATTCTGACTCCTCGTTTAGTGGAGAACTACAAAATAAGTAGCCCCACCCCTAAACTAGCCCCCCCCCTCCCCTTCAGACAGTTTAAATGCAAACATCTTATATAGGTTAACATCCCTAAGGATTTTCTAACTACCAAATCCTCCAACTGAATGCGAATAATGAATCTGGGTGAGTATCACAAACCCAAAAACTGCTTACTCTACCTACAGCAAAATAGCTAGATAAGAATATATGGCAGTAGGGCCCTCCCTGGTGGCGCAGTGGGTTGAGCAACGCACTGTGAAGCAAACCGCAGCCACTGCAGCACGAGTTCGATCCCTGCTGCCACTGGGAGGTGATCCACATGGCGCTGCAGACCTCTCCTGCCTCGCCCACTGCTCCCCTCAGCAGTGTCTTTTTCGGTCGATCTGCCTGTGCTGTTCCCAACTCTGTCTGGTGAATTCTCTCACCCCCCCCACCCCCCACCTCTGGCCTGTACCCCAGTGCTTGCTTGTGTGCATGAATAAATGAATCTTTAAAAAAAAAAAAAGAATATATGGCAGTAAATCTAAGATTATAGGATTATGTGACTGGTCATTAATTGTATTCAGTGTCAGCAGTTGATTTTTTTTTAGATTATGATACTGTGATGTTTCTATTGCTTTCTGATAAACTTGGCTATGAGAGTATATTAAGAAATTTTTATGGAAACTAGAACTAAAAATGTTCTTACAAACTTATAATACCTGAAAGTGTTGTGTGAAAAAGTTTTTCTAAGAAAGGGAAGATGGAAAAAGATTCTTAATATTTCATCAAGTTTGGCCTGTTTACTTGTCCTTATCCATCTAGATCCCAACTCCTCCTCCTTTCCTGTGCCAGGGCTCCAAGCCTGGATTACTCCATTCTCCTAGTAACTGCTGCCACCTAGTCCTTCCTGGCTCCAAAATTCTTGTACTTGTTGATAAGTTAACAATTTGCTCATTTAGTAAATTACTGAGGGACTCTTATATTTCAGGTACTAGTGTTCCCTTTTAGGATAATATCAGTGAACAAAGAATTCCTTGCCTGTGTGGAACTAATTACTGGATATGAAAAGTTGGCTGGAATATAACCACATTACCAAATGTTGTATCTTGTTAGCACTGAGAAGACACAAACACGTTTTCAAATACTTCATAACTTTTTGTGCTTCTCTTTTATTCTAGATACAAACCACGGTACTTCAGGAGCCCATTATGAAAACCCGCAGCGGGGGCCTGTGTCTTCTACAAGTGACTCTAGCACAAACTGTAAGAACGCTGTTGTAAACGACTCTCCTGAAAGAGAAGCATGGCCGTCAGCCCCTGGCAGTGATCCTGAGTTGGCTTCAGAATGTATGGATGCTGATTCTGCCTCCAGTTCTGAATCGGAGAGAAACATCACTATCATGGCTTCAGGGAGCACAGGTGGTGAAAAAGATGGCCTTCGGAATAGCACTGGACTTGCTTCTCAAAACAAATTTGTGGTTGGTAGCAGCAGCAATAATGTGGGCCATGGAAGTAGTACTGGGCCATGGGGTTTTTCCCATGGAGCCATAATAAGCACATGTCAGGTGTCTGTGGATGCTCCTGAAAGCAAATCAGAAAGTAGCAACAATAGAATGAATGCTTGGGGCACTGTAAGTTCTTCATCAAATGGAGGGTTAAATCCAAGCACTTTGAATTCAGCTAGCAACCATGGTGCCTGGCCAGTATTAGAGAACAACGGACTTGCCCTAAAAGGGCCAGTAGGGAGTGGTAGTTCTGGCATCAATATTCAGTGCAGTCCCATAGGCCAGATGCCTAACAATCAGAGTATTAACTCTAAAGTGGGTGGCTCTTCTACCCATGGTACCTGGGGAAGCCTTCAGGAAACTTGTGAATCTGAAGTAAGTGGTACACAGAAGGTTTCATTCAGTGGTCAACCTCAGAATATTACCACTGAAATGACTGGACCAAATAACACTACTAACTTTATGACCTCTAGTTTACCAAACTCTGGTTCAGTACAGAATAATGAACTGCCTAGTAATACAGGGGCCTGGCGTGTGAGCACAATGAATCATCCTCAGATACAGGCTCCATCAGTTATGAATGGCACTTCCCTTTCTCACCTTAGCAATGGAGAGTCAAAAAATGGAGGCTCTTATGGTACTACATGGGGTGCCTATGGTTCTAATTACTCTGGAGACAAATGTTCAAGCCCTAATGGCCAAGCAAATGGTGACACTGTGAATGCAACTCTAATGCAGCCTGGCATAAATGGGCCTGTGGGCACTAACTTTCAAGTTAACACAAATAAAGGAGGAGGTGTGTGGGAGTCTGGGGCAGCAAATTCCCAGAGTGCATCATGGGGAAGTGGAAATGGTGCAAATTCTGGGGGAAGTCGAAGAGGATGGGGCACCCCTGCACAAAACACTGGCACTAATACACCCGGCGTGGAGTGGAACAAACTGCCTAGCAATCAGCATTCCAATGACAGTGCAAATGGCAATGGTAAGAAGTTTACAAACGGATGGAAATCTACTGAGGAAGAGGATCAGGGTTCTGCCACATCTCAGACAAATGAGCAAAACAGTGTATGGGCCAAATCAGGAGGTCCGGTGGAAAGTGAAGGTAGTACAGAAAGCACTGGACGCCTGGAGGAAAAAGTAACTGGGGAAAATCAGAGTAGAGATAGAAGAAAAATAGATCAGCACACCTTACTCCAAAGCATTGTGAACAGAACTGACTTAGATCCACGTGTCCTATCCAACTCTGGTTGGGGACAGACTCCTATTAAGCAGAATACTGCCTGGGATACTGAAGCATCACCTAGAGGGGAAAGAAAGACTGACAATGGGACAGAGGCCTGGGGGAGCTCTGCAACACAGACTTTTAACTCAGGGGCATGTACAGATAAGACTAGCCCTAATAGTAATGATACCTCATCTGTAGTAGGCTGGGGCGATCCCAAACCTGCTGTGAGGTGGGGAGATTCCAAAGGCTCAAACTGCCAGGGGGGATGGGAAGATGATTCTGCTGCTACAGGAATGGTCAAGAGCAATCAGTGGGGGAATTGCAAAGAGGAGAAGTCTGCATGGAATGATTCGCAAAAGAACAAACAGGGATGGGGTGATGGACAAAAATCAAACCAAGGGTGGTCCGTTTCTGCCAGTGATAACTGGGGAGAAACTTCAAGGAGTAACCATTGGGGTGAAGCTAATAAGAAGTCTAGCTCAGGAGGTAGTGACAGTGACAGGTCTGTTTCTGGTTGGAATGAACTCGGTAAAACTAGTTCTTTTACTTGGGGAAATAACATAAATCCAAATAATTCATCAGGATGGGATGAATCTTCTAAGCCTAATCCTTCCCAGGGATGGGGAGATCCTCCAAAGTCTAATCAGTCACTAGGTTGGGGAGATTCGTCAAAGCCAGTCAGTTCTCCAGACTGGAACAAGCAACAAGATATTGTTGGATCTTGGGGAATCCCACCAGCTACAGGCAAACCTCCTGGTACAGGCTGGCTGGGGGGACCTATACCAGCCCCAACTAAAGAAGAAGAACCTACAGGCTGGGAGGAACCATCCCCAGAATCCATACGCCGCAAAATGGAGATTGATGATGGAACTTCAGCTTGGGGCGATCCAAGCAAATACAACTACAAAAATGTGAACATGTGGAACAAAAACATCCCAAATGGTAGCAGCCGTTCAGACCAGCAAGCACAGGTACACCAGTTGCTGCCATCTGCAAGTGCCATCTCAAACAAAGAGGCCGGCAGTGGCTCCGGTAAGTTTGTATTTTGTGGGTACTGGTAGCACTACAAAATGCTTCCCATGTTACAGGTCTTGTTTCAGTTACTGTAAGATTTACTGGCTGAAGTATTTAGATGTGTACACAAAGGCTTTTTTACTGAAAATTCAGGAGACACTTACAGGGAAGACAATTACAGGGAAGGTGTTTACTCGCAGGAGACAGGGTTCTACCTTTGTTGGCCGTGAGTCCTATGTACTGCATTCACAATGATGAATGCTACAGAAAGCAAAGGGGAAAAGAGTTCTCTGTGTTCTCATCAGTTCTTCTGTGTTAAGCCAAACCATTACTTTTTGATTTTTGTTATTTGGCTAAAATGTCCCCAGAAATACAGCAGTTGTCTAAGGACAATATTCTAAGTCGTAGGCACTGTATTTGGCCTTTGAAGGGGGGCTTAATTTAAGTAGGTATGAAATCCAAGTCTGTTAGATACAGCTGGTTAGACGTGTATGCTTATAAAACATTTGTTGGTGCCTTTCTAGTAGCGTGCCATTTTCCTCTTACAACCTGGAACTGATTCTTACCTGCAAATGATTTTGACAATGACATTTTGATTCAGTTTCACTGGAATGCACTTTCTTTGTTAAAGGAGGTTTAGTTGACTAACAGTTCGATTGGATGTGGCAATAGGAGTGTTTTTATGAACTGACCTTTCAGCACCTATTTTCTCTTCCTGAGTATAGTTTATTGTATTAATGTAGATTTAATTCCTAGGAGAAACAGGTGTGCATCTAAAGGGACGGCTGTTTTGCTTCTTGTAGATAATATATATATAAACTGATTTTCTTTACTTTGGACAACCTATTACTTTAGAATTCTTAAGAGACTTTGTCCAGCATGCATAAGAGCAGGATGCTTACTCATTGTTGGTCTTAGAACAGTGATATTGAAAGGTTACAATACGGTTAAAAATTTTATGCATAAACTATTGCCCAGCTTGATCATTTGCTTTCAGCTTACTAGTTTTGGCTCAGAGTAACTTTTTCAGGAATTTAATTCATCTTCAGTGGAAGCTAATTTGCCATAATTAAGGTAATTCAAACGAATCTGCTCTGCATCCAGAGGGCAATGACAAAAGAAGTAGTAGAAGGGAAATTCACACTACAGTTAAATTATAATAATGGGAAATGATTAATCTTTCATAAAACAGATACTACCTTTTTTGCCTATCACAGCATCATTATTTAATCTAAATGTAAAGTTCTTCATCTTTTATTCTCTGTGTATTCCTTATTGTTCCTCATTCTACTGTGCTTCCCTGTGGTGTGCTGATGACTTCTTTTCCCACACTTTCTAAAGGCTGGGGTGAGCCCTGGGGGGAGCCTTCTACTCCAGCCACAACTGTGGATAATGGTACTTCAGCATGGGGTAAACCCATAGACAGTGGTCCCAGCTGGGGGGAACCCATTGCTGCGGCATCCAGCACATCCACGTGGGGCTCCAGCTCTGTTGGTCCACAGGCGTTAAGCAAATCTGGTAAGTTACTAATAATCCCTGGTAGCTATTTTGTAGCATTGGTAATACTCAATGACTGTCAGTAAGTGATCGGATGTTTATATCATTCATGATGTATCTATGTATCATCATAATTTTTTTTGGTTCATTGAATTGATAATATAACTTACTGTTACCTTTCTGATTCTCTCATTTTCCTTAGACCTATAACTTAATGACTGCATATACTTAACCAAATCTGAGTTATATTTTACCAAATCAAATTATCTTGAAATAGTCAAGCACCTTCCATGTTATTTGACATGAAACTGATTATAATAGTCATTGGGACACATACCCCCCTTTCTCTGGCTCAGACTATAGATGATTCCCTGAATATTATACAGAAGTAGTTTGTGAAGGACCCCCAGTTTTCAGATGAACATTATCACTGTCCCCTATTATATAAAGGATCCCATAGGAATCCCAAAGCCTAGTATAGAGATAAGATACTTTCTGCTTAATGACTCTTTGGGCACTCCTTCAGAATCTATATTAAAATGAATTTTGAAAATTTTTGTACTTCCTGTTTGGTCCATGTGTCACTATACAGATTAAGTGAGTTTGAACAAGAAGGAGTCCATTGAACTCTGTTTAGGAATCCTTCAGTTTGTCAAAGCATGGGAGATGTTCTGTTGAAATTTTTAATAAAAATTCTTTTTTAGAGGAATTTTTAACTCAAGTATATGACTTTCCTGCTATGCAGATTTAAGATGAGAAATAAAATTGGGACTTTTGGTCTCTTCCCCTCCCCATTCCAATAGTTTGCTCCTTTAATGTATGCTCATCCGCCAGAAAGAATTGTTTTATTAAAGTATATTTCTTTTTGTATCACAAATCCACAATCAGGGCCAAAATCTATGCAAGATGGCTGGTGTGGTGATGATATACCATTGCCTGGAAATCGCCCCACTGGCTGGGAAGAGGAAGAGGATGTAGAGATTGGAATGTGGAATAGTAGTTCATCTCAAGAGCTTAATTCATCTTTAAATTGGCCACCATATACAAAGAAAATGTCATCGAAGGTAAACATTTCAAGGGCAAAATCCTTGAAACTTTACATTCCAAAGGTAGTTTACCCACAGAAAATTATGTTCTGTCTGCCCATTAATGGCAATCAGTACAGTCTAGGCATCCCCAACTTAGGTGTAGCCTCTCATATGGGCAGCCACCTAGGAAAATATGAGACCATGGGAACTTCCTTTCTCCCCACTGCTACAGCTTGGGATTTCTCTCCTCCTCCCCCTCTACCAGTGCTGCCTGGGGATAGTCCCTCACCCCAGGGTGGTGCCTGCAGTGGTGAGGATGAAGAGAAGGGCAAATCTCCATGTTGACTCTTTCCATCCCACTGCCTCTTCATCTCCCATCCCACCTCCTCACTGGGAGTCCCCAGCCTCCCTTTTTGCCCAGAGTCACCATTCTCATTATTCACCCCTCATTTTTGTCCCTTTCCCATCCCCACAGGTCCTGTGACAAAAATCTCTAGGAATGAGCCAAGTTTGGTTTTGCTTTTTACATGTGGACAAATCTTATTTCAAATCTGGCTGTACATCAGAATCATAAAGCATTTGTTAAAAGTACTACTTTCCTGTACCCAGGCCTATAATATATACTTATATAAGTTGGATCGAATTTTTTGTCCTAACAAGCTCCCCAGACATGTCTGATGCAAAGCCAGATTTGAGAACCATTGATTTAGAGGTGGTGCAGGATACCATTGTAAATTCTCCTGGGGACCGTTTTCAAAATATGTGTCCAGTCCCCAAGGTAGTTCTAATACTTCCTTCCCACCCTTTTTGAGAATGAATACTTTTTGAGGGACCTTAGTCAAATATCCAGTAGCTTGACCAGCTGTCCCTCCCTTTTAATCCTGGGATTCTAAGTCTCGGACCTGCCATTTCCTTATTTTTAATTTTTCATTTGGCTGAATTTGGCTTTTGCCTTACCATGTAGCTTACAAAGTGCTTTCCCGTATGTTACATAAGTCATGTGATCCTCATATACTTCTGAGATAGAATACTGATGAGGAGTTTGAGACTCAAAAAAGTGGTGACTTGCCCAAAGTTGCATCTAGTAAGCGATAGAGCAAGGACTTAAGTTTAGGTCTTCCAATTCCAAACCCTGTGTTCTTCCCACTGGACCATGCTGTTTTGTGACTTTGTCTTTCCTTACAGGGTCTGAGTGGCAAAAAAAGGAGAAGGGAAAGGGTGTGTAGCCTTTTTACTCTTTCTCCTTTGTTTCTACTAGTAAAAATCCTTTAGAAAGCAACTGCAAACATTTATTTAGCCTCTGCTGTGTGCCAGGTACTGTGCTTGGTGCTGGGGGTTCAGAAACACTGGATGTGAGCTGTACCTTCAAGGAGCTCAGAGTCTAGTGTCTGGAACGTTAGGCGAGCTCTCTAAGGAGTGTCAGCTTGAGCTTGGAAGATGCCTGGGGGCGGGATGTGCTAAGGAAAATAGTAGCCTGACAACTAAAACAAAACTGTAAAGTGTTTTCTATACCATGCCAAAGAGTTTGAGCTTTATTCTGTATAAATATGGATCCAGTGAAATGGAACAGAAGGCAGTACCAATTTGGCTTTTTAAAAAAATTAATTTCTTTAATGAAAACTAACAAATGACTAAGGTGAATTAGAAGAGAGACCTGAGTTAGGGATCTCAGGAAGCTTCTAGAATTATTCAAGTTAGACAGGGAGCCTAAATTGGGAAGCAGGAATGGATCAGTAGTGGAAGGAATTGATTTGCGAGACATGTCCTTTCAAAAATTAGAAAGGACAGAAGCCTTGACAACAAACTAGGTGTGGGGGTGGGGGCAAGAGAGGAAAAGGAATCAAAGACCACTTCAGAAACCTCGGAAAGGGTTAGGTGCTTGCTTCAGAGACCTGCATTTAGGGGGGGGGGGGGGGGGGGGGATTGTAAAGCTGTGTTCTATTCCACAGTCAGAAGGAACAGGTAGTAGCATTGGGAAAGGGAGATTAAGGCAATAGACTTGAAAATGGTCCTGTGATCTCCACATAAATGGAAGGCTCCAGCTACCCTGTCTATAACACTGCCAGTCAAGGACCATACCTTCTCAGCTCGTGTCTCAAGAGTACTGCCCATCTGCTGAACAGCCAGCCCCAGAAATCCGATATTATGTTGGAGGAATCCCAGCTTCAGCTGGGGATACTGTATTCTTAGCAAAAAAATGGAAATTTTTAAATACTTACTATATTTCATTTAAAACATAAAATACTGGTATGTTTTGTTTCCAGCGCAATGCGCATAGCAGAATCAAGTTATACATTAAGTTTGTTTCTTTGGACTAGCCTGAAAATCTAATGAGACTTTATTTTGGTTTGATAATTCTGAAAATCAAAATTGTAATTAATTTTTTAGAACACAGTCCATATGTCAGTTAGATACTGTTTGATAAACAGTTTTCCATTATTCAGAGGACCCTTTTTGTGGGTTATTGAGGCCCTCTGCTTCTGTCTTTTCCTTCTGACTGCTTGCCTTTAGAGATTTCTCTGTACATTACAGCTATACCAGAGGACTGGAGCAAAGGAAGTTGAAAATCAAATAAGTTGATTTTTAATTATTAACGACTCTGATAAAGGGTTGGAGGAGAAATTATTGGCTAAAAATGAGAGTTGGGAATTGTCTTGAAATTTTATTAATCCATCATTATACCCAGATAAATAGAGATGGCCATGGCATCTTTCTACTTTTATTTTTACAAAGGGGATGATGAAAGGTGGAAACAAACAAGAAGAAGCGTGGATAAATCCATTTGTTAAACAGTTTTCAAATATCAGTTTTTCGGTAAGTGTGTCTTCCTAACAGGCCCATCCCCTTTAGATGGTGGTTCATATATTTGCCCGAATTTACTTTTTTTTTTTTTTTTTAACAAATCGTTCTTTATCTTGAGTCCTTATGCTTTAAGTCAGAGTAAAATTGGCTATGAAACCTTCTTTATTGTATTAACTAAATATACTGGCCACATGTTATTAACATTTTTTAAGAAGTCCTATTAGCAATGAACAATGAGCTCTGTGATCTACTTGAGTACAAAAAGTAGTGAGATGAAATAAAATGCATTTTTCTTTAGTAAATTAAGGGTTGTTAACATTGCTGTCTTTTCCTCAGAGAGACTCACCAGAAGAAAATGTACAAAGCAATAAGATGGACCTTTCTGGAGGTAAGAGAAAAATCAGTTTGAGTTTATAGTCATTATTGATGGAAAGCGTATCTGTGACATGATCCTAGTAACAGAGCCCCAACCCAGGCCAGGAGGGGAAGACCTGTCTTCTACTGCCATCTTCCTGTGCTCTCCAGCATACCTCAGAATGCTGTGACTGTGACACTTGATGTGCCCTTGAAGTGCAAACATAAGGTAGTTGCAAATCTAGATAGTAGCCTGTGATCACCTTAAAAAACAGTCCTGTTAAGTATTGAACTCTCCAGGTTGTCTGATATTCTCTCAATTTAGCGAACAGTGTATGCAAAGCTCTAGAGACGGGGTAAGAGACAGCCATCCTGGAGAAGTGGCGGGTCGTTCCGTGTAAGAGAGTAAGAACTACGAATTGTTTGTGCTGGTGGGATAAAAGCTTTTCCTAGGTCAGTATGCTAGAAAACTGGGTGGGTTCTAAATCATGAGGGGCTTGGGGCTTGAACTTACCATGAATTTAGAGATTAAAGAATTTTAAGCTGAAGAGACTTGGATTTGTTTTAGAAAAATAATTTTGGCTATCGATTGAAAATATTTTAGGATGAAAATCATTGGCAGCAGAGGAGAGACAAAAGAGTTCCTAATCATTGCAAATCCAATTAGAGATTTGTTAGAGAACGTTCAAAGCTCCAAACAAGATAGTGGGTGGAAAGAAGCTTAATTCAGTGGCAAGACAGAAATTAGAATCAGAAAAGTTTGAGCCAATTTGTTATGAAGGGTAAAGGGAGTAGATGTGATAAAAGATGATTCCCAGCTTTCATACCTGGATAAGAATAAGTGTGAAGTCTGAGTTCAGGTAGGAGAGAGAAACTACACAATAATTTGAAAAAGATTATTAGAGTAATAAGGTATCAGTTAGTAGGAGGTCAGGAGAACGCTAAAAAAATGTATGAATAGAAGATAATTACTATTGGAGATGTTGCTAACCTTAGAGCTGAGAGAGCATGCCCAAGAAAGTGTCCTCCTCCCCACCACTGAGCTGGGATCCAGGCTGTTGACGTGGCTGTGGCTCACTGCATGGCAGAGAAGTCACTGTGGTGCCACTCCATGGCTGTTCATTTCTAGAGGAGACATCTCACTGGAAGGGTCTGCTATAAAACCGTCACAGGGGTGCCTGACAGGAGCTGCTGTCTGGTGGTGAAATAAGCACTACCAAGGGCCTGGTGCTGGAAAAGCTGCCTGTGTTGTAGGAGAGAAACACCACATCGAGGAAACAAAACTTGTCATTATATGCTGTTAATCAAATTTCACTCACAGTATGTTACTGAAAGATTAAAATATAAACTTTCAGCAACTTGTGACTAAAATAAAAATAGTAAAGATAAAGGAGAAAATGGTTGACCTGTACAAATAACCACATACATATAACAACCAACAGAAAACATGCAGGACTACTGCTGTCCTCACTTCTGTGGGTGGTCATAAACTATGGTGTCTTCTTTCACTGTCCATTTTGTACATGCCCCACTCAGCCAGCACTGCAGCTCTCCCGCGTCCTTTCCTGGTGGAGTGAGCCAAACCTTCATTCTCAGTGGGTCTTGATCACTCAGACATCCTGCCTTTTTCGATTACTGTAATATTTTAATTGACCTTTACCACTGGATATGGGTAAGTCCTAAGAAATACCAGCAGAGAATCTCTTGGGTTTCAGAGGTTTTTTCCTTCATTTGGTATCAGGGAACCAGTTTCCCCCTGGTATTCAGTCATCCCTCCAGCCATTAGATGAGCCCCTTTTCTGCCTACTGTTTCAGTGACATAAGGAGTTTGAAAGGTTCAGATGGTAGTTTCCATCTTCCAGTTCAGCAGAACTACTGTGTCTCCTGATGGAAGTGCTTTTCCCTCTTAATGAATAAACTCTTTAAACCTGCACAGTTGCCGGAACAGGAGGCAGGGATTCCGAGTGGCTCATTACGTGTAGTAGTGAAAGAAGCCATTCCTGCATTCCTCTTTTGAGTCTAAACCTGTGCATCCTGGTGTGGGGAGACACTGCATCCTTCTGCCCGCAAGACAGAAGTCCATTCTTTTAGGATGTTGCCTTCCAGCTTGCTTTGTAACTGGGTCTTGAGTGAGCCATTCTACTCGTCAGTTTGACTGACTGATGGTATAGATGATACATTACTACCATAAGCCTGTGCCTATTACTACATTTCCTTTGCTGCAAAATGAGTTCCTTGCTCAGCACCAGGTTGTGAGGGATGCCTGGATGGCAGATAAGACTTTCTATGAGACCATGGATCCACAGAAGCTTTGCAGTTGGGGAAAATAAATGCATATACAGAATATATGTCTGTTGCTATGTGGACAGGGCTCTTCCTCCTCTGTGGCCCACTAATGGCAGAGAAGTTGAGGTGATGATGTGCTGGTGGTGCTTGTTGAGTATTTGTCTGCTGGGAAGAACTGTTCATAGAACGATCTCTCTCTAAAGTCACTCTGCTACAAAGCTGTTTGGAGAGATGTGGGAAAGCACAAGAAGCTGCCCTCTGACTGCTGCCATCCTGCACCGCCAGCACCTAAAGCCACAGAACTAGCTGGCAAAGGAAAAATATGCCGAGAGCCCCAGCGCATTTTCATAGAACAGGCCAAAGGGTGAAGCTGGAGCTGACAGTAAATCAGTAACTAGACATTGAGACAAGAAATTTAGTTAGGGGTAGGAGGTTTGGTAGACAAGATGCTGCGTTTAAAGTTGCTATGAAAACCATGTGATAACCAGTAAATAGTTGCAAATTTGAATGTGGAGCTCAGAAAGGAGAGAGCTGGAGACAATAAATGAAACTAATTAGATGTCAGTGGTGGTAAAGCTGCAAAAATAGATTGACCAGAGAAAGCTGTGGAATAATGGAGTGAATGAACACAAAGCCCCTGGGAAAGGCATTAAGCGGAGATCCTGATGGAAAGTGTGACCAGTAGAATAGAGTAACTTTTCAAAAGCCAAGTGAGAGTAGAGATTTGAAATAGGCAAATGGTTGTCAAAGAATGAATTTGACACTGGGGAACTGGTATTTGTCATTGGTAGCTTTAACAAAGGGCCTTAGGGATTTTAGGTAAGCTGAAGGGATACAGCCACATTGGACACTCCAGTTTCTGAAGGGACACAGCAGTGTTGGGAGAATCGTGTGACATGATATTCTCACTCTACCAGGGTGAAGGACAGACAGGAGGTCATTGCAAAGTATTATTGACATTCAAGGGAGGGCTCTCACACATGCTAAAATGTGGATTATTCAGTGGCATTTGAAAAATGTTTTCCTTTTGTTAAAAATGTTTCCTTTTCTACTTGCTTAGAAATGGGGGTAGTGAGGGCCAGTGTTGTGGGCTAGCAGCAGAGATCCCAAAGGATGACCACAGTTGCAAAGAAAAGGGGTGAGATTTGAGGACTGAGAAAATATAGAGGATGAGGAGCAGGGTGATTTTTCAAGGTCAAAACCAGCCTTTGAAGACTGTGACTGGAGAATAGAGCAGCCAATGTCAAGTCATGAAGGCAGATCAAGGGGGAAATAGCATGTGCTTGATTTCACCTGTTAAAAATGATAATGGAGCATCCAGGTGGGCAGTTACAGATGGAGCGAGCGCCCGAGTGAAGTTAAAGTACTTGAGGGTCACTTGAATGGGAGCAGCCATTGTAACTACAGTAGTGGTTGAGCCTATGGGAAGTGCATTTTTAGAGCAAATCAAGACAGAGCTTGGGTATATTGAGAAAGCCTCAGTATAGCCCAGCATTAACAAAACACAAGGCAGCTGTAGGGAGAGGAGCAGCAACCAGAAAGAGGTTGTGATAAGGATGTGGAGGCAGAGGGCAGTATCCATTCTAAAAAGATTTTTGAAGTAGGATCGTGGGTTGGAGGCTGGCTATTAAAAGCAAAGATTCTGCAGGAGGGGATTTCTAGGAGGAGAGGTGGTTTTTCTAGCAAGGAAGTCAGAAAGAGGAGATTAATGGATCAAGAAAGATCTGAGAGCAGGCTCAGGAGATGTTTACCTGTGTGGTCTCCAGGTTCCCCAGTGCTGAATAAGGGAGCTGATTGTACAGTTACACACAAACATACAAGGTATTTAGAACAGGGAGGCGGGGGCCACATAGGAACATTAGATGGGGTTTGTTGTGATATTTGCTTATTTTTTTTAGAAAAACTATGTTTTTATTATGAAATTTAGCAGGTTAGAAATGACCAGATACTTTAGTCTTCTGTTTACTAGACCAAATTCACTTGTGAGAAGTGCTAGTGCATTTTTAATATGTCCTTTTCCAGACAGCAGTCATTTCAGTTTTGGAAATAATCATTTTGCTTTTTACTGTAAATTTATGTGAAGCCAGCAAGTTTAATTGTCTTCCTACTTGATAACATAGCATCCTCTATTTACTAGGAATGTTACAAGACAAACGAATGGAGATAGATAAACATAGTCTAAATATTGGTGATTACAATCGAACGGTCGGGAAAGGCCCTGGTTCTCGGCCTCAGATTTCCAAAGAGTCTTCCATGGAACGCAGTCCTTATTTTGATAAGGTAAGTTGTTTGTTTTACCCAGTGGCTAGTTAACCAATACCTTATAGCATAATTTTCTCATTAATATTTGGAATACTTAATATATAAAGTGTCATAATCCAGTGCAAACCTATTACTGAATTTGTAGCTCATTGTCCTTTTTATGTCTCAGCATAGGGATTGCATTTATAGTTTCTTCTTAATCCCATAAAATATGTTTGGTTCTTTTTATGTGCTCTAGAATTAACACTAATCTGATCTTTTCTGTTTTCTACCTGTCTCCTGTTGATGCTGGATTGTCATGTGACTTCTCTTCTGTTCCTGCAATGATTTCTCCCTTCCACTTGTTTGCTTGGCTGGTGTTGCACATCTTTCTGTATGTCCAATCAGGATGGCATTGTAGCAGATGAATCCCAAAACATGCAATTTATGTCCAGTCAAAGCATGAAGCTTCCCCCTTCAAATAGTGCACTACCTAACCAGGCCCTTGGCTCCATAGCAGGGCTGGGTATGCAAAACTTGAATTCTGTTAGACAGGTAAGCCCACAAGTGTATTTTAGGCTCTTTGTTGAATGATTTAAATAATAAGATCTCTCTTACATGTAGTTACTATGTTTAAATCAATAGTATAATAAGGTAATGATGTGATTGTCCCTAAAGAAAGAACCCCACTGTTATTGTTGTTGTTTGTCTTTGTAGAATGGCAATCCCAGTATGTTTGGTGTTGGAAACACAGCAGCACAACCCCGGGGCATGCAGCAGCCTCCAGCACAACCTCTTAGTTCATCTCAGCCTAATCTCCGTGCTCAAGTGCCTCCTCCATTACTCTCCCCTCAGGTAAATAAACTTCCATTATACTCTCTTATATTCACCCGAAAAAGAACCTTGAATTATTTTGTATTTAAATGGTTAGGTGATCATTATAATATTTATGGGCATCTTTGAGATGTAGCTAATTCTGAATTTGGTTTTTCAAAAGGATGTGGGTAGGGTTAAAAAAAAAGGAGTAAAAGGTAGTTTAACTCTAAAACAATACTATTGTCTTTGATAAAACATATTGAATGGAGGAGAATGATAACAAAGTAAATTGGGTAGTTTAGGAATTATCTGTTACCTTTTATACCATGAAAGTATATGTGAACAGTTTATGAGTAAAGCAAAGACAATTAGAATTAACAGTTCCCCAAGTAGTGGTCCACAGATTTAATCATTCCATTGATAATTTAAAATGTACAGTACATTTAGTTAGTTATTTTAGCCACATTATTAACTTAACATTGTGATCCTAAGGTTCCAGTTTCATTGCTGAAGTATGCACCAAACAACGGTGGCCTGAATCCGCTCTTTGGCCCTCAACAGGTAGCCATGCTGAACCAGCTATCCCAACTAAACCAGCTTTCTCAGATCTCCCAGTTACAGGTCAGTGAAATAAGAGCCTTTTTCTGTATACATTTATCCAGTGTTTACTCTGCTAAAACACTAGCATCTTTGCAGAATGTGTTGCAGTAAACAAAACATGGCATGGCATTCTCATAGAGCTTGCAGTCTGTGAGTAGACAGTGAACTCAAAGAGCAAGCCACCCAAGTCTGAGGTGGGGCTAGGGTGAGATCAGGAAACTTTGCCCTGAAGTGGTTGTTTAGTACAAAAGACTAAATTCAACAGAAAGGCTGGAGGCCAGAGGGTGCAAGGAAGTGATTATACCAGATATGGCGGGACATATTAGCACTGACTAGGTGAAGTCAGGCCTTTGTGGGTCCACCTGCCACAGTCACCCAGAAGCATGCTCCTCTTGGTGGCGGAAAGCTGATCGCCTGCTTGCAATGTTCCCTCCAGCGATTGTTAGCGCAGCAGCAAAGGGCGCAGAGTCAGAGAAGCGTGCCTTCTGGGAACCGGCAGCAGCAAGACCAGCAGGTAGGTAGATCCTTCCCCTTGCTACACTTAAGCTCAACTTCCAACAATTCCAGTGTAACAAAGAGATTCAAAATGCCTTAGTTAAAACATAATGAAATAGATTGTTTATTAAATCTTCTATTTTCTCAGAAGTCACATTAACTGGAATACAGTAATGGTTCACATTCCTGCTGAGAAAGAAGTAAATTAAAAAATGAAGGGGAACCTGTGAGGCTCTAAGAAGACTTTTTCTTTATGATTTTCCCCATTTTCTGTTTTAAGGGTCGACCTCTTAGTGTGCAGCAGCAAATGATGCAGCAGTCCCGTCAACTTGATCCAAACCTGTTGGTAAAGCAGCAGACTCCGCCATCTCAGCAGCAGTCACTCCATCAGCCAGCCATGAAATCTTTCCTTGAAAATGTCATGCCCCACACTACACCTGAGCTGCAAAAAGGGCCATCACCAATAAATGCTTTCAGCAACTTTCCTATAGGTGGGTTTCTGCGTGGCCAAAGCATTCAGCTGATGCTTAGGTATCACAGACTTGCGTCCTTCCTTGTGTTGCCCTCATGAGAGCCGCTCTGGTTTTAGCTATTTCCATTCTGGGAGTTACCATCTCCTCTTGGTTGAGTTTTGTAGGAAGGCCTCTCTCCATTCAAGCAAATCACACTATTCCAAAAATTCCATTTAAAGTGGTTTAGAATAAATACTTTCCTTTCTAAGACTCAGATAGCTTAATGGTAGGTGGGATACAAAGGGGAGGGGAAGGCTGGATCACCATTATTAGAAACAGCACAACAGAGGAGAATTGAGCCCTTCTGCTTTTGGGAACAGACACATTTGTAGATTTCAGCAACTTAAAATATAATTATTGTCTAAATACTTATAAATGATGACTGGGACACTGACTGCATACTTAACATTGTTATAAATTGGGTCAATGAGGAGACAAATTTTCTAATCTTGGAATTTCCTAGCCTGGCTGGCTTTATAGCAGGAGAAACTCTTTTCCTGATTAAGAAAGTCTGCTTAGCCTATGCAGAGACCAGTATGGTTGCCTAAATCTACAGCCTTTTGGCCAAATTTGTGAAGTTTTATTGAACATCGCCATTCTCTTTCATTAATGCATTTTATAAAAAGCTTTACTTTTTTGTCTATGCATATGAGAATCGTGGTACAGGCCAGAGGTGTGGAGGTGGAGTGAGTTCACCAGAGACGGAGTGGAGAGCAGAACAGGCAGATCTACTGAAATACACTGCTGAGGGGAGCAGCGGGCAAGACAGGAGAGGTCTGCTGCCCCATGTGGGTCAGCTCCCTGGCCAGGGATTGAACTCAGGCTGCAGTAGCTGGCGATTGCTTCATAGTGCTGAGACATTAAGCCCCATGCCATGAGGGAGGCCCCCATTGATGCATTTATTATGACTGCCTGAGACCTTGTTGCCCACAGAACCTAAGATAGTTATTATCTGTACCTTCATGGGAAACATTTGCCATTTCACTTCTAGTTGATGGCTGTTAAGAGCAACAGATTTAATTTTAGCAAAAAATGGGGTTGACATTAGAGAATTGTTATTAGTAAATACGTTTTTATTTAATTTGACCTAACATGTGGACTTTTTTTTTTTTTAAGATTTATTTATTTATGCATACAAGCAGTGGGGTACAGGCCAAAGGTGTGGGGGTGAGAGGATTCACCACAGACAGAGCGGGGAGCAGAACAGGCAGATCAACAGAAGTACACTGCTGAGGGGAGCCAGCGGGCACAGCAGGAGAGGCCTGCCACCCCATGTGGGTCCCCTCCCTGGCCGGCAGCAGGGATCGAACTCCTGCTGCAGTGATTGCGGTTTGCTTCATAGTGCGTTGCTTAACCTACTGCGCCACCAGGGAGGCCCTAACATGTGGATTCTTATCACACCCATGTATTTTAAAACATTTGGTTTGAAATTTTAATATAAGATCTACCTGGATGTGTGTTAAAAATTGTCGTGCTCACGGAAGATTCTCAGCCCGCATCTTGGATATTTCTGCTGGTGGAACCTGGCTCACATTTTAAGAAACACTGGTTTACATGGTCTGTTTTCTGACCACAATATCTAAGGTAGAGTTGTCCATTTTGGACCTTTCTAGACATTTAGAGAACTTCTAAATTTGATGCATATTGTTGATAAAGTTTTTAAAAATCAAAATTATATGAAGAAAGTTTTCACAGCTAACACAGTTATAGTGCTAACACTTTCATGGTTTGAAAACACTGGATTACTGAGTTCTCAATAGTTGTTCAGAGTTCTGTTTTGCATTCCCTGATAACCTAGCTGTGGTTGGCTCTGACAGTATTATTCTGTGTGACCTTGGCCAGGAGCCCAGAGTGTCTGGTCTGCTTTGTCTAATCAGTTGGCAATGCCACATTTGCAGGGTGGTACTTATTAAGGAACATTAGGCAAAATTGGAAACATTAGATTAGTTTCATGCTTTTCTAGGAAATGGTACCAAAAGACAAACATGCTGTGTTTTATAAAATGACTCTTTAAATTATTGTTTTATTTTTCAAGGCTTGAATTCAAACTTGAATGTAAATATGGAAATGAACAGTATTAAAGAGCCACAGTCAAGACTAAGGAAGTGGACTACGGTGGACAGCATTTCTGTGAACACATCTTTGGATCAAAACTCCAGCAAACATGGTATAAACTTAGTCCTAACATTTTTGTTTAAAAAAACAAAAAAAACCACTGTATAATACTAAAGCCTTTTATTTTTAGTTTTAAATACAGAGTTTTCAAAGCCAATATGCCTAGAATTTTTACTCATTTTTAAAAAGTGGCTTATTATTAAATCTTAGTTTAAAACATAAAACAACAAAATTAACCTTTATTATGCTACTATAAAAGTAGAAATCTTGTTTTACAAAAAAACGTTTAAAAGCTTTCCCCTTTCAGTGGTCATTTTTAAGTTGATTTACTATACTAACATTCTACTTATCGATATTCAGTTTAATCTGAAATGGAGTATTAAAAAACTCCCATAATTTGATTTTTATCATTTTATTTTTTATTGACACATCTTTATATGTTTTGTTGCTGTATGTAAAACATACATTCAGTATTAGCAGTTAATTTTTTTAGAAATGTCATTTTTATATATTTTATATTACTTAATGTTACCTAGCCAGTGTAAGCGTACACATGAGTATGTGTAAGCATGTAAAAATACTTGTCCTGCAGAAGCTTATTGTTTGGTAGCGAAAATGAACACCTAAACACCTTTCGTACACTGTATTAGCTACTATAAAAGTATAATGTACAGATTATAGTGGTTTGGGTGTGGCAGATCTGGGAGAACTTTGTTTTATAAAGAGACTTACCCTGAACTGAATCTTAAAGATTACCAAACCAATGAGTAGAGAAAGAGCAACAAAGTCAGTATGACATGAAAACCTGATGTGTGGTGGGCAGGTCTGGAAGTGAACGTACAGTGAGAGAAAGGAGGGAAGTGACATTAGAACAGCAGGTATAAAGCAAGTCATAGGAAACCTTCTGCCATAAACCATTTTAGACATCAAAATGGTGGATATCTAAAGGCGTGAGGGCCAAGAGAAAAAAGAAATGAGCGTGGGAGGAGGGAGTGCATTGAACAGTGTTAGAATTAAGGACAGAAGGGTTTGGTAACTAGTTTTACTCATTCTGCAACTATGTGATTATCTGTAATGTGTCTTCTGTGACTTTAGCCGCCTCCTCCAGTCTAATCTGTTGACCTTTAAGACTGGCCTCTAAAGAATCATTTCCAAGAAGCCTCCCCACTTTATGCTCCTATAGCAAGCACCCCTATATGTAGCTCTGTCTTGTGTAAGTATTCATTTAGGCCTATCTCCTGTGCAGGGCATAAGCTCTTAAAGGAGAGTGCCCACACTTTGTTTACTTTGTAGCCCCATTGCAGCAGTCAGTGAATATTTACTAGGTAAAAGGATAAATGGATGACAGTGCATTTTAATGGTAAAGTAGGAATTGAATGCAACAGATAATAAATTGATTTTAGTATTGTTGAATGTGGTATTTGGGCATTAATGCAACATGGAAAAAAAAACACCAAGAAATTAGAAGCCTCGCATTTAGAAGAAAAATCTGTCCTAGAAGGTGGATACATACTCATCAGAATGTTGAGAACCTGGACTTGGATTAGTTAGACCAGAGGGAGGGAACATAGAGAGAATAAGGACAGAATCCTGGAGTAATGAAGAAACATGGAAAAGAATGGCTGGAGAGATAGATAACGGAGACCAGAAAAATGTTTCTCCCTTATGGTTAACTGTCTTCCCAGGTTATCGTGGATTTTTCAATGCCAGTTTTTTGTATCTGGGCCTCATTTTCCTTGTGAAAATGAAATACTGTCTGGCTTTCACTGCTGTTGTAGGTATAACGTATGGCAGCCTTGGAGTGATCACTGTGCTTTCTGGAGTAGGGCATACCATGTAGGGAAGGGCGTTATTGTGCAGCTTAGGTTATGAAGTCAGATACACTTGGGATTCGGGCCCAGTGGTTAGACTCTTGTTGCTTTATTGCATAGACCATTTCTTAAAGCTTCAGTGTTTGCATCTGCAAAATGGAAATGATACATCGTGGAATTGTTGGGAGGACTGAGTAAGATGTTGCTGTTATGCTCTTACCTGGTTTCTGCCACCTGACATTTAGGCAGCAGGTGATGGTGGTGTCTTATAAGTTGACTACTAGGATAAATTTGTTTTTATTTCAAGTCATAAAGTAATTCTGTGTTTTACTTATTTTTTTGGAAAGATTTTATTTGTTTTTGCGTAGAAGAACTGGGATGTAGACCAGAGGTGCAAGGCCAGGGGCGGGGGGGTAGTTGTGTGTAAGAGGACTCACCAGAGACAGAGTGGGGAGCAGAACAGGTGGATCGACTGAAACACACTGCTGAGGGGAGCATCGGGCGAGACAGGAGAGGTCTGCTGTGCCATGTGGGTCACCTCCCTAGCCAGGGATCAAACTTATGCTGCAGTGGCTGTCATTTGCCACCAGGGAGTCCCTAACTCTGTGACTCTTGGCCTCGTAAATTTAAAATCATCTCAGGTATACTCTTTCGGTTTACATTATTTTCCCTTTTCCTTATATTAAAAAAAAAGGAAAATAAGAATTCTCATACCATTATTAGTATTTTGGGGGTTTTTTTCCTCCTTTTTTTCTTTATAAAAATAAAGTTGGCATATGACTATATAGTCAGGAAAGATTCCTACCTGAGATGCCAGCCTGTATGTTCGTTATCCTCACTGTTTTGAATTAAATATTTTAACTAACAGGCATTTAAACATGTAGGAAAGTCCATTTTGTTGGCACAGCAATTTCCTGGACTTGCAGACATGCCTCCTCATCACTCGTGCCTTGCTGGACTGCAGTTCATGTATCACCATACGTCCTTCCCACTCCTCACTCACCCTGCTGCCGCCATCCAGACAGGAGCCTCAGCTACAGTTCATTGTGTTTGTTCTCAATTTAGGCCTCCATACAAGTGTTTTCTACTTATTTTATTTATTTTACAAGTTCTTAATGAATTTGGATTAGTTTTGTACTCATGTTCTGGTCATTTCATTACGGCCCTTATATACTTCTTGAAATAATGCTCCCTGTGGTGGTGGTTTCCAGGTCTTAGTGTCTTGTTAGACAGGTGGGGTCTGTGGGAGAGTGCAGGCTGTTCTCTCCTTGCCTCTCCAGAAAACCTGTGGAACACAGCTTGGAAACCACAGCACTAATTGAAACTTCCTTGCCACATTTGAGAAACTACAAGAAAGAAATGTCATAGTATATTTTGCCTCCATTTCACTACCAATTTTCTCTTTTCCAGGTGCTATTTCAAGTGGTTTCAGGCTGGAAGAGTCTCCATTTGTTCCCTATGACTTTATGAACAGCAGTACTTCACCAGCCAGTCCTCCAGGTTCAATAGGAGATGGCTGGCCACGTGCCAAATCGCCTAACGGCTCTAGCAGTGTTAACTGGCCACCAGGTACAATTCTAACAACTTCTTCTGTGAAGATTTGTTTCCATTAAGTTTTGTTACCTCTCAACTTAGTGTTTAGCCCAGTTCTATGCCCGTGCTAAAAAGAAGGAGGAATGCAGAAATGACAAAGTCTGAGCACCAAGACTTGGACAGTCGAGGCTGACTTGTCACCAGTGCCTTACGCTACGGGCAGTGAGGTGGGGTCTGCCCCTCTGACTGGCGTGAAGGATGCAAAACATTCATTCATTGTTCCTCTTCACCGGTGTTAGCAGACTAACGGCAGCATTTCAGTTGTACTGAGAAATGACCAGAAATGCCCTAGGGCCTACTTTGTCCTACTCAGGCTGCTGTGGCTTCGTGACTTGTTCTGAAGCACTTTAAAATGTTACTGACTAAAAATATATACATCTGGAGAAATTATTTCAGTTGCGAAAGTTGTAAGTTATTCTCAATAACTAATAGTAATTGTACTATTGAATTAGCCTCTTAGGGTACCTTATTATTTAGCAAATATTCAAGAATTGCATAAATAATAAGTTGTGGATATTTAATAATGGATTTTTAAGTGGTGATTAAGCCTGAACTAATTTTCATTTCCAGAATTTCGCCCTGGTGAACCATGGAAAGGTTATCCAAACATTGACCCTGAAACTGACCCTTACGTCACTCCTGGCAGTGTCATAAACAATCTTTCAATTAATACTGTGCGGGAAGTCGACCACCTCAGGGACAGGAACAGTGGTACGTAGTTGGAATTGACGAGTGACGCTGGCAGCGCAACTTAAGAATGGCTGGTGCAGGTGTGAGCCTTTCAGCAGCAAGTCATTCCAGCACCTTACTCAGCCCCATCACAGCTCCCAGCAGCCCAGGGACTCAGGACAATGAAAATAATGCTTAGTTTTCCTAAAAGTGGCTTTAAAGCCACTTTTGAAATGATGATTTATTAGCACTTGCTATGGTAAATATGTATCTTAGTAACTCGACACAGAAAACCAGTGTATACTTTATAACAAGTTACACCATTGTGGTTAAGAATTGGGTGTTTCTTGTAGATGTTATATTGTTTATACACTTGAGTTGTTTTTTTTTTTAAAGATTATTTATACATACAAGAACTGGGGTACAGGCCAGAGGTGTGGGGGGGTGAGAGATTAACCAGAGAGAGTGGGGAGCAGAACAGGTGGATTTGCTGAAGTACACTGCTGAGGGGAGCAGCGGGGAGACAGGAGAGGTCTCTGCGCCATGTGGGTCAGCTCCCTGGCCAGGGATCATCGTGCTGCAGTAGCTACCGATAGCTTCATAGTGCTGTGACTTAACCCCTAGAGCCACAGAGGGGTCCCCATATATTTGATATTGAAGGACTTTAATCTGGAGGAGCATTTTAACTCTCTTTGTCTTTTGAGAGTAAAAATGAGACCAATTTAGGGGTCTGTAAAGTCCAGAACTGTTCAATCAGTTATCAAATCTTTCTCCCTGCCACCTGGTTATTTTTAACCCCAGGAACTACAAGTATTCCATGTTTGCACTAGAAGAAAGGTGGGAATGCACAATGAAGGAAGATATTTTTGTGACATATATTCTTCCATCTATCATTTAATCTTTCTTAAGAAAATGTAAATGAATCACCAATTTTACATTAAAGATATCATTTGCTAATAGGTGTTTGCCATTTCACAATTGTGAGAAAAAATTCTCATCTTTCTAAAATGAATGAATTTAATAGACAAGTATATAGAAGTAATTTAAAACTACTACTTTCATGGAGAAACGGGGCGCAGAGTCACACATCAAACCTCATAGCCTGGTAGTTAGTGAAAGCATCTTTCAAAAAAGTCTTGCAAGAACAGACTTCTTGGTTGTTGAAGATTCTGGAAGTCAAGAGAGGTGTTCAGACCTAATATTAAAAGACATAGCCATTGAAAGTTTTGCATGGAAGGACTGATATTGAAGGAGGAGTAGTCTTAACGGTGGTGAGCCGAAAGGACTAGAGTCGGAGACCAGTTAGGTCCAGGTAAGGGTTGAATCTGGAGCTATATAGGAGTAGTGGTCAAGAGGATTTTCAAAAATAGGGAGAAAGGCTAGGTTTTGGAGACTGAATATGGGGCGAAGGACGGAGAAGGATGGAGGCCCAGCTCACTGCTAGTGCCAGTGCACCTTGGTGATGTGCCAGGAAGAAGCCCTTGGAGCACAGAGACCAGGGCCGGGAGCAGTAAGAATTGGCCCTCCTTTTGGAGCCAGAAAATGGGGTAGAACTGGGTCTGTTCTCAGAGGTTCTGTCAACATGTTCCTTGAAGGTTGTTTTAAAGATGGATTCAATCTTGGGCACCACCTGTGACGTATACAGAGGCAGCATTTCACGGAATGCTCTTGCTTATTGTCAAATGCTGTGTCTAGTGTTATGGGCTGACTAGCTGGGCTTTTTCCCCTGCAGGGTCATCCTCATCCTTGAACACCACGCTGCCTTCAACTAGTGCCTGGTCATCCATTCGTGCCTCCAACTACAACGTTCCCCTCAGCAGTACAGCACAAAGCACTTCAGGTGGGCTCCAGGGCCTCCGCACTCTTAGCTGAGGGCCATCTTGGTTTGGTTATTGAATGTAATATAATTTAAAGCACTTCAGTAAAGGTCCTTTTAATTTTTTAAATTTCCAATCCTTTGAAGATTGAATCTTTCATAAAACAGAACTTTGAATCGCTAGGAAAATGAACACACGCCTAGCCGTGGCAGTGTGGCATTGCTGCCAGTCGACAGACACCCGCCGTCACGTCTCAGTGGTGGCCGGTGGAGCTGTGCTGATGTAAAGGGCATGCGCTGTCTGAAGCTGGTAGAAAGCCAGTTGAGTTATGGAGGTTGAAACATCTTCCATCCTCTTCTGCTCCTCAGGTCTTGTAGCATTATTTTGACATAGTTTGCTCTGTCCTGGTCCCAGCACAACCCAAGCATCAGGAGGGGCACGCTCTGGCTCTGCTGGGCCCACGGGCAGGTGGCTTGCCCTCGCTCAGCCCCAGCAGAGTGTGTCAGGATTGGAGACACGGGGCCCCTGGTGCCCGCAGCCTCGTGCTCGGCACAGAGGTGCCCAGGGAGGCTGTGATGGTCCTGTCCCAGGGCTACTTTGGGGACCCTTTTTCCGTGAGTGAACAAGAGAGAGTACTCGGGGCTGTTTACCGGCCTGTGTGACTACATGAATGGACTTGATTGTACTTACTAAGATACAGAGGTTCCGGTTGCTATTTTAGAACAGTTCAAAGCAGTGGGTTTTGTTTTGCTTTGATTTCAAACTACTGATCAACAGATAATTATAAGTTGTCTTGAGTGTGCCAAGGCAAGAGCAGTTTCCTTTAGCCTTTTTTTCCCCCCTCTCTTTTCTGGCAGTTTAGTTTTCTTTCTCTTTTTTTTAAAGATTTGTTTATTTATGCGTGCAAGAGCTGGGGTGCAGACCAGAGGTGCGGGAGGTGAGAGGGTTCACCAGAGACAGAGCGGGGAGCAGAAGATGCAGATGGACTGAAACACACTGCTGAGGGGATCAGTGGGCGAGGCAGGAGAGGTCTGCTGTGCCATGTGGGTCCTCTCCCTCCCCCCACCCCACCCCCCAAGCCGGGAAGGCAGTTTAGTTTTAAATAGAGCTTTATTTTTGCTTTTCATAGGACAACAGGTGTCATTAATATTCTCCTTTTTGAAAGTACCTCTCTCTCCCCATCTCTACTTCTTTTTTTCTTTTGAGTAGCCAGAAATAGTGATTCCAAATTGACATGGTCTCCTGGTTCAGTTACGAACACCTCTCTGGCTCATGAGCTGTGGAAGGTCCCTTTGCCACCTAAAAACATCACTGCTCCGTCCCGCCCTCCTCCGGGACTGACTGGTCAGAAGCCGCCCTTGTCTACGTGGGATAATTCTCCCCTTCGTGTAGGTGGAGGATGGGGAAACTCTGACGCCAGGTATACCCCAGGTGAGATGAATGAAACACATCAGATGGATTTACGTGGCTTGCTTGCTGAAGTAGGGTTAAGACGTAAAGAGGATTCCTAGTTGCGTTGCCATTTCTTTGATTCCCATGCTTTGAGAGTCTTTACCTTTTTCCTGGTCTACTTTAGAGGACACAGTCAGTGGTCAAGTAAGTGGAATGGGGGTCTCCTTTCAGGAGTTCCTCAAGCGCTGAGCTGTGTGGTAAAGTCTTGTTCATGGCTGGCTTCCCAGATAGTATCTGGTGGAGTGGAACAGGCTGTTATGCACATGGCTGGAGGAGACTACAGTAGCCCTGCAGCCTGTACAGGAGGAAATCGGCCTGTACAGGGCGATCACTGCTGTGTCATTTAAGCAGGGACATGTGAGCGTGAAGGAGGGGGCCAGCTCGCATACCCAACTGCGCTGGCACACTGAGACCCATGGCCCCAACTACTACACCTGTACACAGCCAGCGCTGGGGTGGGCTGGAATCATGTGTACCCCACCCACAACACACATGCACAGTCTTGGATGACTTGGGTATTTATTAGATCCACCAGTAAATCTGGGCTTTAGCTTTCACTCTACCCTGTCCCAAAACTGTACCAGACTTTCTCATTTCCAGACTGAGAAGGTAACAGAGATCAGACGTGAACGGTTTCTGCGAGCCTTTGGAGGCACGCTGGCCTGTCCCTTGATCTCAGGGCCAGTGTGCGCTGGCGTCCTGGGTTGGGGGTGGACAGTGTCCGTTCATGCAGAGCAGTGCAGAGGGGAGGGGGAAGAGCAGGCACCAGCTACGGCTGAGCAGCGTTGGTCTTCCGAGCTGCGTTTGTCCCAGATGGCCGTTCCGGGCCCCTTCGAAGACTGACTTGCCCTTTTTCTTCCTTGTTTAGGTTCCAGCTGGGGTGAGAGCAGCTCAGGGAGAATAACAAATTGGCTTGTTCTAAAAAACCTTACACCTCAGGTAAGCTGAACAGCTGTCCTGTTTGGACGGACACACCAGGCAGCATGGGTGCAGAGGCTCGATTGAGTTTGAGTTCAGGGCTATCTAGGCCTGCTAAGCACGCTAAGGAGGTGTCCAGGCTGGGCAGAGGACACAGCAGGTAGCTCAGGGGCCTCAGTTCGATCCGCTGGTTTTCTACACTCTAAGGTGTGCGTGGGAGCAGACCAAGGATACAGATTCCTAGGTCTCACTCCAAAGACTGAGTTAGTAGGTCTGGGCTAGGATCAAGGACCTGCTTTTTCATAAGGGCATTCAGATGAGCTTGATGTACTCGGTCCTTGTACTGCCCTCTGAGAAGCCCTGGACTACCCCCTCCTTTGGAGGCTGGATGCTAAGAGCCTGCCCCTCCTCCCCCAGGGAGCAGTGCCTTGGTGGATCCCGTCCTCAGGGCAGGGAAGAGAGAAGACCTGAAGCCACAGCAGGGGCAATGGCTAAGGAATTGGGGATCTGGGGGATGTCCAGGAGTCTAGAGGCCACAGAGGTATGGCTCTGGGACCACTGGAGGTGGGGAGGGGGGCACTGTACTCCACCATGTAGTGAGTCCCAGTGCAGAATGGCACAGGAGTGAGGTGTGGGCAGGAGAACACAGGAAAAGAGTCCCAACCTGGGACAGCCTTCTGGATGGGCCTCAAGACCCTGCGTCTGACGGCTCCCCCCTTCTCCCTCCTAGATCGATGGCTCCACTCTGCGTACTCTGTGCATGCAGCATGGCCCACTGATAACATTCCACCTGAACCTCCCACATGGAAATGCTTTGGTCCGTTACAGTTCAAAAGAAGAGGTAGTGAAGGCACAAAAGTCTCTGCACATGTAAGTTGACCATTCTGTGTGTGACACCTGGAAAGCACACTCATGACTGGGAGTCTAGGGTTCCTGGGGAGGACGGGAGAAGGGAGAGGACACTGGACTCCAGCCTCAGGGAAGAGCTTTGGCAGCTTCCCCGCACCTTGGATTACCAGTCAGTGCTCAGAAGCACACAGCTAGTCTTGATGGCCCTAGAAGGTCCCTTATGTTTCCATAGGAGACAGAAGGACACGGTCTTGACACCACACATGCACCCTGGAGAGGTTCGCTCTTTGCTCTGGGTGGCGTGTCTGAGCCTGGAGAACCTGGGCCTTGGGCCCACCCTGTGCTGCCCTGGGCGCACACTCGTGAAGAGGAGGCTCATGGTGTGGGGGGTGTGCTCTTCCCTGCTGTCTTAGCAGACTCTTCAGTTTCTCCCTCGCTTTTGAGTCAGCCAAAGCCCTCACGTATGCCAAGTCTTCACCTGGCCTGCTTGTGTCTCTCTCCTCAGGTGTGTATTGGGGAACACTACTATTCTTGCTGAGTTTGCCAGTGAAGAGGAGATCAGTCGTTTTTTTGCACAAAGTCAGTCTCTGACCCCTTCTCCCGGCTGGCAGTCTCTTGGGTCCAGCCAGAGCCGGCTGGGCTCCCTTGACTGCTCCCACTCATTCTCCAGCCGGACCGATCTCAATCACTGGAATGGTGCTGGGCTGTCGGGAACTAACTGTGGAGACCTTCACGGCACTTCACTCTGGGGAACCCCACATTATTCCACAAGCCTGTGGGGTCCTCCAAGCAGCAGCGACCCCCGGGGAATTAGCAGCCCATCCCCCATTAATGCTTTTCTTTCTGTTGACCACCTGGGTGGGGGTGGAGAGTCCATGTAACAGTGTAGATGTAGACTCACGAACTGTGACCTCAAGATGAGAAAGAAAGGAGCACTAAGTTGGGCTCGCCGCCTGCAGCCAGGGGCCACCTGTGGGAACAGCTATTCTCTGCACATTTTCCACTTTGTTTTCCCCGAAACATATCAGTTTAAATACTTGAATCATGCAGGCCAATATTATAATGTGAAAAGGTATCTATCTATTACACTCCCAAACAGCGCCATACACGCTACGCCGTATCGAGTGAGCTCACTCGTGTATATCCATCATGTTTAGCCTCTGGGTTCTTTATCCCTCCCCCTCCCCATCCACACAAACCCCTCTTTTTTCTTTATTATTATTTTTGCAAACCATTTTTTTGGGCTGATAATGTATGAGCTTTTAACTTTGCACTGAATGATGTTCTCTCCGTCTAATCGGCAATATGGGGGGGCAGCTGTTCCAGTGTAAATGTTTACTCAAGGATGCTCTTAAAGGTGTGCGCTCTCTACTATGCCTTGACGTTTGCCTACCTTATTGTGGTATTGTGGAGTTTAAAAGATCAAGTTAGTGTACTGACTTAGGACTATAAATGAAAGTATTGCACCAGTTTTTTCATGTTGTAAAACTAAAGAATTTCGCTCTGCAGTTTAAAAAACTGTGGCCACAGCTGTGACTTGCAGCCCACCTGCCACCCAGGACGGGCCCTGCACTTTGAATAGGCTTTCCATTTTGTTTTGAAGGTTTCATGTTGAGCCTTCTTGTTTACAGATTTTTTTGTTTGTTTTTTGAGAAAAAAAATGTTTACTCTTCCATCATTTAAAAAAAAAATTAAAAGACAAAAAAAATGGAGGATGATTTAAAAGATGCTTTCTATCTCTGGGAAAAGGAGCAGCATTTGGCCATGTTCTTTTGTTTTCTATTCCTGTCCTAGATCAAAGAGCATGGTTCTCAGGAAAACCAGTTCCCCAGTTAGAAAAAAACAAAAAAACAAAAAAAACTCCTTGTAGTTTCTTATAGGTAAAAAAGAAAAACCCCGAATTTTAGCACTGATACTACATATTGCTCTGTTAAAGAATTTTCTCTGCCAAAAAAAAAAAAAAACAAAAACAAAAAAACGCTTAAAGCTGGAGTTTGACATTCTGCTTTCAGATGCTGTCTTTTTATTAGTGAGTGATGATGGTTTGCTAATAATCAATAGGTGATAATTTTGTGATCCCATCAAGTGGCTCTATATGTCTCCGCTCTTGTGGCTGTGTTCATGTTTAACTGTTGTACCTTAAAGCCGAAACCAGTAACTATGCATACTGTAACCAAGGCATTGGGCTTACAGAATTGTTCGTTTATAAAGAAAATTTTAAATGTTGTTGCAAACTAACGAGTTACACCATTTTTAGATTTCTTTTTCTCTTCTCCCCCCCCCCTTTTTTTTTTTTTGCCCACAAATGGTATTATAATGCTTGCTTAGTCAAAGGAGAGAGACTAAACAAGGGTAAAAATTTTAACAGTACAGAATTTGCCATCATTTCATTGCCTTGATTCTAACGTTTGTGTCCTAAGATGCAAAAGAAGTCAGTGGCTTTTAACTGTTTACAAATAGAATGTGATTGTAAAATGTACAGTTTGGTTGTGTTTGAATTATGAAATTTCTTCAGATATAATAAACCATGACTTTTTGGCTGCTCAACATTAATTGTCTCTCTTTTGTGAATTTATTTGTATGCTCTTTTTATAATGAAAGTTTCACAGTTGCTATGTATGAGTGTCCTCATAGAGCAACCGATTAAAAATCTAAGCAAATATTTGAACATTTTCTCTGAACTTATCCACAATTTCACCCTGAAACAATGTGAGAACAATGGGAAACTGTAGCTTGCTCCTCCTACCCTCTTTGAGCATCTTTGGGATCTTATTGCTCAGAGCTCTTCTGTGACTTCATCTTCCCCACCATTTGTGCCCATCTCAAGCCTCAGCCAGAGACCATTTGGAACATGAAGCTTAATGACTCGACAGTGTTCTAGTGTTAACTCTCATACCTCTGTTACAAAATGAGAAATGCCACAACCTGGACTGGCCTTTTTCTCCCCCCTCTCAGCCCTCACTCCTCACTGCAGGAGCTCTGGGGCAGCCTGTGTGTGTCTCAGTGCGACTTCACATCGTGCTCCAACTTGCCAGGTGTAAGCTCATGTCGGACACCTTAATCCAAGCAAACGTTGTTCAGTGCATTCAGTGGATCTTGACTTCCATACTGGTTTTTCCAAAAACCAAAGGTAGCTTTGAAAAACCACGTCTGGAAATGTTTGGAACATTAAGCTGATTGACCTTTTGGGGCTTTGAGTAGTATATAATTGACTTCATAACTGCGTTAATTGTATTGTTAAAGTGTTTGGGAGTTTTTTGCGCTTGTTATGTGGAAATAAAGTGTTTGATTTAAAAAAGTAAGAAGTGGTTTTGGTTTGTGCATAGTCCTTAAGTACTTCAGCTCTATTCCCTGAGTGACTGTGTCCCTCCTAAGTCTTCCTTTTAATCTCTACCAACTTCCCAGGCCTTACCAAGGCCTCCAGCTTAAACACCGTCAGACGGGGGCTGCAAGTGAAGAGGGCTGCCAAGTTGGCCCAGACACTTCCACGTGGCCAGTCATGGGTTGCCCATTATAGCTCACAGTGGCCGCTCAGCATCTGCCGCTGGACACCAGGCTGGGCTCCAGATACCTAAGCTGGCTTCCTCTCCCCTCGTGCGCCTGCCCGATGCCAGCATGCCTCAGAGACAAGGGTGTCCTCTGAGCAAGCGTCCCCTGTGCTCGAGCCCCTGTCAAGAGTAGACAGCCCCTTCCTTGCTGCCTGCTACAAATATGTGATCCCTCTGTCATCTCCAGGTACAGTACCAGGCCACCAGCTGACGAGCAATCTCTGGGTCATCGTAGTAGTCTACGTGGCCGGACACGCTGCTGCCAAGGAAGCATCCGAAGGAATAGCAGCCGTCCACTGTTGACGCTTGAGAACAAGATAGTGAGGTGGATGACCTGGGGGATGCGGGTGAAGTTGACAGGTGAGGCCCACCACACAGCCTGGCCCTGGAGTGGGAAAGGAAGT
Organism: Galemys pyrenaicus; assembly: GCA_019455555.1. Taxonomy (NCBI): domain Eukaryota; kingdom Metazoa; phylum Chordata; class Mammalia; order Eulipotyphla; family Talpidae; genus Galemys; species Galemys pyrenaicus. The sequence goes on from JAGFMF010011768.1 coordinate 11,383,492, forward strand.
CTGAGTGCAGCGCTCCTCCCTGTCCACAGGCTTCCCATCATGCTCCCAGTTAGGGAGAGAACAGAATTGTGTCCCCTGGGTTCTGGGAGCAGAAGTTTAAGCTTTGCATTTTAGGCTAAAGCTACTATTGATAGTTGATTGAACAACTCCTCAGACAGTCTGTGATGTCTCGTGAGATGAAGCAGGGCTGGAGAGCTGTTTTCTGCTTGGGGTGACAGGTGGCTGAGTCTGAGCTCCAGCAAAGGGGCAAGAGTGACTTCCCTCTGGAGCTGACTGGAGCCATGAAGTAAGGGAGCTCTCCATCGCCCCGCCAACTTCCAGAGGAGTACAATTTAAATTGAATTGGGACCTCAGTAGTCTGCAGATTTGAATCCAATGCCCGATCTCATAATACCACGTTACTGAGACAACTGGGTTTTCATTCTAGCATATTTAAGTCAATTTCTTGATAAAGGGAAGTTGATGTCATTACCACGTACAGGAAATCAGTGCCACTTAGAGCACACGGGAGCTACAAAAGAAACAGGAGACTGAACTATCGAAACACAGACCAAAAAAGTCTTTAATTCTGGGGATGGAAACTGATGTGGTCAAAGTTAAAGGGAGAGACTAGAAAGTGTCCAGACGGGATGAAGGCTGAACGTCACGGACAAACCTGGTAGGGCTGACAAACCACAGTGGGAAACTTGACTCAGCTCTAGAGGTCGAGGGCACAAGGGAAGGACAGTGTGTTAGGGGCTTTGTACATAAGGTCATAAGGTCACACGCCTTCCCCTGAGATCCCAACTCTGCACAGGGGGCCAGCAGGGCCTGGAGGAGGCAGAGTTTCTAAAACCAAAAAATGGGGGGAGGGAGGTAAAGGGGATGTTGGAAGGAAGCTTGGAATCTAGATTGAGTGTGGAGTTTCACAATAAACAAGATGGTCTCTGGGCTGGCCCAGCTTCACTGGGCCATGGTCAGACATCATTGTGGATATTTGTGGAATGGTGGTTTGGGATGAGATTAACGTTTAAATCAGTGGACCTTGAGTAAAGCAGACTCCTTCATAATGTGGGTGGGCTTCAGCCAATCAGTTTGAAGTTTTGACTAGAACAAAAGCCAGACCCCTAACAGCGCCCTCCCGCCCCCTCACCCCTCACCCCCATGTCCAGTCCCGTCCAGTCCCATCCGGTCCGTTTCCCCACACCCTCACACTCCCCACACACCCCCCCCCTCCGTGTGAGGGGATTCCCCGTCCAACCTGAACTGCAGCGGCAGGTAGCCCTCCATCTCCAGCTGCCCACCCACCTATCCTTTGGACTGAGGACTAACCAGCCTCCACAGCCACCCGGCCAGTTCCCTACAACCAGTTTAGACAAACACGCACCCCCACATCTACATTTCTGGAGACTCTTGAATCTTACACCCCACTCTCCTCACAGAAAACAGCACATGCAGGAGCTGGACAGGAACCGCCTCCGAGAGGCAGGCAGAGCAGTCAGGAGCAGCGATTTAAAAGTTTAACCAAAACCGTCCCCAGAAAACCCCCGTCTCCAGGGGTTGCAACTTCTAGAAAAGATCCATTACTCTTTTGTCCTTTTATTTATCTGCCCCCATCCGCTCTGAGAGCATTTGCTGCCTTTTATTTTCATAGCGTTATTGAGAGAAAATTCACCGCCACACAACTCATCCTTTTGATGTGCACCAGCCTGTGGCTTCAGTAGATCCAGGATGACTTGGTTGTTTCTGGATACTGTGATGCTGACACCTTTGTCACGGGCACTGCTGGCCTCGTCATTGTTCGGCAGCACACTCCCGGGGCACCGGGCGATTCTTTGTCACCCCGAGCTTTATGCAGTGAGACTGCACTTGCATCACCATAAATAAGACTTGTCAATGGCCTCTTAGTTTGGCACCACAAACTTACCCAGAGACCTTTGGTTTCCAGAGCTTGTTAGATTGCCACTAAGAGACAATGGGCTCAGGAAGTATATTTCACCGCAGAGGAGGCAGACTGGGGCATTAACCTGGACAAGGTCACACGCCCCTCCCCGTTCGGCACACAGCCTGCCAGCCCGAGCCATGTCCTCTCCCAGCCGTGGCGAGGGAAGGCTGCCACCTCCTCTGAGGCAACTGGTGCTGTCACATAAAAGCCCTGAATGTTGCCAACAATTAACATAGACACAGAGGAGAGGCCACAGCTTTCGTCTGGAGGCATCTTTGAGCTTGCCAAGTCAATGCCACGAGCACAGCTCACCCTCCTGAGCTAAAAAAATGTGGGGACAAAAAGTTATTGTAGGGCCTCCCTGGTGGTGCAAGGGGTTAAGTCGCATGCTGTGAAGCATCCGCAGCATGAGTTGGATCCTGGCCAGGGAGGGGACCCACATGGCGCAGCAGACCTCTCCTGTCTCCCCACTGCTCCCCTCAGCAGTGTATTTCAGTGGATCTGTCTGTTCTGCTCCCCACTCCGTCTCTGGTGAATCCTCTCACCCCTGTGCCTCTGGCCTGTACCCCAGTTCTTGTATGCATAAATAAATCTTTTTTTAAAAAAAGTTAGCAATGAGATGGCGGCAGACACATCCCAGGTCAGTGTGGGCACTTGACCCCTTGGAATCTTGTGGCCATGAGTGTGGGTGACAGCCAGCGGGGGCACGATACTGGAGTGGCCGTGACACAAGGAAACCGTCCCAACACGTTAGAGGCCTTGGGATGAGAATCACAGTGGCGTGTCGACCAGAGAACCCACTGCTTCCACATGGCCCTCTCCACGGCACCCCCGCTAGGATATAAGCCCTGGGTCGTGTATGTTACTGAGCTTTTCTTGTTAAATAAACTTTTGTAACAGTCAAAAAAAGAGAGCGGAGGTGGCTCATGCCCACCAGCTGATGAGTGGGTAGACAGACGTACCGCCGCCCGAGCCTCGTGATGAAGCCATGAAGACCAGGGGCTCGGACACACCCCATGCACAGTGGGCCTTCAACTTCCCAGCCAGACGCACGAAGGCCACGGTCACATGACACAGGCGGTTTTGTGAAAGTCCAGAAGAGACGAAGCTCCGGACAGCACATCAGAGGCTGCCCAGGCTGTGGGAGAGGAGCGCAAACCGACTGGCTGCCACAAGCAGAGGATGAGAATGTTCTAGACGTGCCTGGTTGTGAGTCAGGTGGGCTGGGGTCCCCCACCCGGGGACGTTCCCAGCCAGCTTTGCGGGAGGGGCAAGGCAGGCGTTCAGAACAGGCGTCTTAATACCAAGCAGCAACGGCGTGATTGAACCGAGCCCTTGGGGAGCCCTGGAGTCAGGGATCAAACCCACGTTTGATCTTCAAACCACGTTTGATCAAACCCACGCCTGACTTCAGACCGGTGGTCCTAGGAGAACCTTCAGCGTCCTCTTTCAAGCAACAGGTGCTCGTGTGCCCTCTGGTGGCAAGATGTAATGGTGCAACCCCTCGGCAAACAGGTGGACGGTTTGGCTCGTTTCGTGGTGAAGGGGTCACAAGCAAAGTCCGCCAGCTCTGGGACCACCCGCCCACTTGCCTGTAAGTAAAGGGAGCGGCCACCAGGGGGCGCACTGCGATTCCCTCAGAGAAGCCGGTTTCGCCTCAAGATCCTTAAATCTTAGTAAACAATAGAAACCATCATTGAAGACTTGTAACTGTCCACCTTCTGTGACCAGCAATCAGATGTCCAGGATCTCACTCTAGTTCAACAGAGTGGGGTGACCTATTCACTGCAGCCTTGCTGGTCACAGGAATCTGCAAACGGAAACGCCCTGCGTTAAAGGTTGCACAGCAGCTCTTCCCGAACTGCAATGTGGGGGGCCTGAGGGTTCTGTCAAGTGCAGAATCTGTCAAGTGGGAATCGGCAGCTCTGAGGAGCTCGTGATGGGGGCATTAGCTCGCCAGCTGCACCGGCGTCGTCCCCCTCCCCCACCCGAAGCTGACAGCGGTCGGGATCCCGGGCTGCGGGCCCAGCAGGTCCCCGTCATCTGCACAGACCATGAGCTCTGCCCCCCAGGCCGCGCCCAGCGGGTGAGCAGAGAGGCAGTGGCGTGGGGGGCATGAGCCCCGGGGGAGGCATCAGCTGCGCCCGCACCCACCAGGCAGAACTGAGGCCGCGGTGGGAGGCGGCCACTCAGACTTCGTCCTGAAGGTCCGTCCGGTCTAGGACCCGGGGCTGTCACTGGCGCAGGGCAGGCAAGGCCAAGGGACCGGCTAGCGAGCTCTGGCTCGTCCGGAAGCCGAGACAGGGAGCCCGGCTCGGGTCAGCTGTCGTGGAAAGGCTCCCGGCCGGGGTTTCGTGGGGGAAAGGAAAGCTGCAGAAGACGGTGGTGCGGTTCACGTGTACGTGGGGTGCTTCGTAACGGCCTTGCCCCGTTTGCGCGCAAGCCTGAGATGGCTGGCGGCGGAGGCGGGGTGGGGGCAGCCGAGGCTCTGCCGGAAGGTGGTTTGCTGGCAAACAGCCGGGGAAGGGCTGCGTGGGGTCGCGGCAGACCCCAGGCCGCCCGCAGGGGCTGTGCAGCTGACGACCCTCAGGGAGGCCCTGCACTGAGGCCGACCCTCGGCCAGTGGCTGGACGCAGAGAAGGGGTCTCCTGGTCCTGGAGGGACTCGGGTGCGGTGAGTGCCCGGGCCCGGGCTGGGCATTTGGGTGCCCCTCAGCTCCTGCACTAGGAGCAGTTGGCCGGGTTAGCCCAGGGCCCTGAGGGAGGAGCGGAGACGGGGGACCGCTAGAGGGAGACAAAGAGCCAGAGAAGCTGCCGTGTGCTCCGGTTTTCGCTCATGGAAGAGCTTGCGAGCAGGTTTGAAGCCGCGAGGAGGGCGAGAGTGAAGACCACGATGGGAGGGTCCCCGGGAGAGCCGTGTGCGCCACATTCTGCTTACCCCCCTGAGCGCAGAGCATGGTTTCGGATAAAGTTGCACTGAATAATGACTGAAGCCCTGAGTGAACGAACGCATTCTAAGCGTTTAACGCCAGGTAGGAGAGACAGCACCTACTTTACCTGAGGGAAATGCACAGTAGTAGTAATGGTGATGGCAACAGCCTGCTGGGCAAACAGAAGGCTTCTGAGAATGACTTACCTCTGTTACCAGAAGTGGCTTTGGACTCTATTCCCTTCCATCCCCATGTCCTCACCTCAGGGTTTCCCTACCTCTGTCAGAGAACAGTACCACCTCTGGAGACACAAACTCACCGGGTGATGCTGTAGGTCAGGAGGCAGCAAGAGTTTTCTCTGAAGGGCGCATAGTAACTCTCTCAGGCTTTGCAGCCCATGTGATCTCCCTCACAAGACCCTGTAGCAAAAAGCACGAGTCAATATGTAAACAAGTGTGCATGGCTGTGTTCCAATAAAGCTTTATTCACACAAACAATCAGGGGTTGAGGACAGGGGGAAGTTATGAAAGGAGGGGGCATGGTTTTTTACCTCTGCTGTAAGCAGGCACAGTGTTGAAAAGTCCCCTTTTGCTGCTACTCACTTTGGGGTGGTCTTATTATGAGGACAGGGGTCGCAGAATCTACAGGACATTACAGACAATGGAAAGATGTGATCTGAGAGACATGTGGGACTTTCACTTCTTCCGGCCAGGCTTGCATTAAGGCATAGACTGTAGCCGCGCTGGCAGCAAGCAGTGCGGGCACCGATCTGCCTTCTCTATACTATCCCAGCTCCTGGTGAGCTGTGGTGATGTGGAAGAAGGGGCTGGGACTGGAAACCTGACTCTCTTCATTCTGAGTTGATGCCCTAGCTGGGCGCGCTGTGCCAGAGGCAGCCCTCCAACCAAACACAGAGCAACGTCTGCAGGTGGACATGTAGGAGGCAGTCCCTACCGGCAATATTGAACATGGTGCCAGACAAGAGCAAGTGAGTTAGCGCTTGTACATACAGCTCAACCACTTACGTGGCGTCTCTCCTTGAAGCCTCATCACTAGCCTGTGACCGAGATGCTCGGATTTTGCCTGCTTTTCCAGGGATTAGGAAGCTGTTTTGGAGAGCAATTTGCTCAGATCGCACACTCAGTGGAGTTTAAAAGTCAAGCCAGGCGTCTTTGCTGTTCTGCCTAAGGTTGAGGGTGCGCTGGTGTGTCTTTGCTGAGACTAGGTGTGTCCTTCTGGAGCAAGACAGCAGGGTCCCATTGCAGGGCCCACCCATCGCCTGCCACAGACGGCAGCTTCGAAGGCTCGGTACGTCTGTTTGAGGGTAAGAGGCAGTCTGTTGTAACAAGGAACACGGACGTGAGAAAGCCTGAGGAAGAGTCCTGTCCCCTCTTCTCAGTCCACCAGGAGGGTCCGAGCCAGGGTCCTCTGTGCCTCATCAGGAGCTGGGCTGCCAGCAGCTCTGTCTCCACACTGGCCTCCAGGCCACGGGTCACGAGGTAGCTAGCAAGAAGGCAGACAAGAGAGCAAGCACGGGGAGGAGGCTCCCCCTCCTGCAGGGACACAGAAGTCACATCTCTAATTTGTCCACAGCCACAGGGGTGCTGGCCAGTGAAGGGTCGTCACATGCCAGGAAGAGAGAAGGGCAGGTTTCGCTAACCTCTTATAATTCTTTAGTCCTTACGACGCTAACTCTCCAGCTGGCGGGACGCAGAGACACAGAGAGGCGAAGTAACTTCCGGAGCTAGAATTTCCAGCATGACACTGAACCCCTCACTGATGGCAGAACTGGACCCCCAGAGGTTACTGCAGGGCTGCCCCCACATGGGGCCGGCAGGCCAAGTGCTTCACCTGTGGCTTCCCCTGCTGCCCCCGGCTGCAGCCCCTGCTAAGTGGGGCTCTGAAATAAGAAACGATGCTCGGAGAGGCTGTGTGCCTCCCAGGCCTCCATGAAAAGTTTAAAACTGAATCTTGTTTAGCCTCCTCAGGGGACTCTGGGTAGGCCTCCTTGGTGGCGCAAGGGGTTGAGCGGCTCTCTGTGGGGCTTCTGCAGCCACTGCAGCGTGAGTTCGAGCCTAGGCCAGGGAGGGGCCCACATGGCGCAGCAGACCTCTCCTGCCTCGCCCACAGCTGGCAGGCCAGTGGAAACCCAGCCACACTGGCCCCAGCCACACTAGCCCGTTCCACTCTGCTCGTCTCCACGTCTGTAGGTGTCACACTCCAAACTTCATCTCCTGTGTTACGGCTGACCTGCTGTTAAAGCGCTTAGTGATTAAGTTAAATGGGGTTCTTGCTGATTCATTAACAAGTGGTGATGCACTGACCCGCAGGGCTAATGAGATGCAGACAGCTGGTTCTCAAGGACCCTGTGGCCACACGGGGACTCTTAGGGAGGGGGGAGTACTTATGTCCATCAGGGCACATGTCCTTACACGTCATGTGACTCGAGTTTATTATTTATAAAAACGTCTTCATTAAAATGTGACCGACGTCCAACATTAGCTTAGCTACAGACGTCCACACCACGCGGGACACGTGTGCACGCTGGGAGATGGTCATCCTGTAGCTATTTACCAGCTTTTCTTAGCAGCTTTAAATGGCAATACCTAATTCTTGATTATATCCCTGGGTCATGCGCCTCCTTACTGGATTTTTTTAAAGATTTATTTATTTATACACATAAGAACTGGGTGTAGACCAGAGGTATGGGCGTGAGAGGCCTCACCAGAGACAGAGTGGGGAGCAGAACAGGTGGATTGCTAATAAAGCAGGGAGCAAGGGATTTATTTATCGCCGATAAATCTGCTGTGCCATGTGGGTCAGCTCCCTGGCCGGGAATCGAACTCATGCTGCAAGCTGCTGATAGCTGCACAATGCTGAGACCTAACCCCTTGCGCCACCAGAGAGGCCCTCTGGATTAATTTTGTAACTGGAAGTTTATGCTCTCAATCCCCTTCTCCCATTTCGTGCCCCTCCTCCCCCCCTCCAACCTCCCCGAGAACCACCAGTCTGTGGGCCTGGAGTTTAGGCCCAGCATCTGCGCGTGTCCCAGGCTCCTCAGCCTTGTCACAGAGCAGTGGGTCCTTCTCAGACATTTTTGGCCTCAGGACCCCCTTAGGGTGAGAGGCTCCAAAGAGCTTTTGTTTATTTGGGTTATTCTTATAGACATTGGTCTAACTAACCATTTAAATTAAGTCACTATTAGCCTAAAAGAATCCATCACAGCCCCAATGCATGCTAAATAAATACCATTTTTATGAAAAACCACCCCCTTTCCCCAAAAATTTAGTAACAAAAGCGACAGGGCACTTTGCATTTTGGACCTCTTCGCTGTCTGGTGTGAAAGAAGCGCACGCCCGGCCTGCAGGGCGGTCACCGGAAGCCCCAGCTACCTGGGAAATAGGAGGGCGAGCCGGCGGCAGTCAGGACTCCGAGGCAGCGTGTTCTGGCGTCATCGCCCCGAGTTCCTGACCGAAGAGCTCAGCGCGATTCCGACGACATCCCTTTTTCTGACGAGGAAAACAGGCCTGGAGAGCCTCCAGGCGCTCCCGCCAGCTCGACAGAGGAGCAGGATGAACAAGGCCCTCGGCCTCCCGGGCTCACGCCTGCCCTGTGCTGCTGCCACCCCTGCAGAGGAAAGGCTCTGTGACCCCGGGGCCCCACCCCAACGGGAGAGGAGACGAACACCCCCCTTCTCCAAAGCCCCCGCAGGACCTGAGATTCTCAGCAGCAGCTGAGTGCAAGGCAGGAGCACGTGGTCCCCTGGTGAGGTTTAGGGTGAGGGAGGGGGCCAAGTGCTTCACCTGTGGCTTCCCCTGCTGCCCCCGGCTGCAGCCCCTGCTAAGTGGGGCTCTGAAATAAGAAACGATGCTCGGAGAGGCTGTGTGCCTCCCAGGCCTCCATGAAAAGTTTAAAACTGAATCTTGTTTAGCCTCCTCAGGGGACTCTGGGTAGGCCTCCTTGGTGGCGCAAGGGGTTGAGCGGCTCTCTGTGGGGCTTCTGCAGCCACTGCAGCGTGAGTTCGAGCCTAGGCCAGGGAGGGGCCCACATGGCGCAGCAGACCTCTCTTGCCTCGCCCGCTGCTCCCTTCAGCAGTGATTTCAGCCGATCTGTCTGTTCTGCGCCCCACTCTGTCTCTGGTGACTCCTCTCACCTCCTGTGACTCTGGCCTGCACCCCAGCTCCGGTATGCATAAATAAACTTTAAAAATATAAAAGAAGAGAAAGGGGCTCTGTGTGCACACGGGGGGGCTCTGGGTACAGCCGGGGAGGGGGGCCTCTGGGCCCCACCCTGAGCTCCACTCCAGGAGCTGACCTGACTTAGAGTTTGGCTCTTGCTTTTCTGATTGTTCCACTGCAAAGCCCGGGGGCGGCGGGTGGCAGGTGGGTCATGTGGGCTTCTGAAGGCCGCAGAGAGGCTTGGAAGGGAGGAAAGGGCCCAGCAGGCTCCAGGCTAGAGAGGGTGTGACCCGGGCCCAGGTTGCGCACCCTAAGTAGCTTTTTTACCGTTAGTGTTAATTTCCAGTTATCCGCTGAACCCGACCAACCAGGCACAGTTACACGGATGCATGGACTTCGGGATTCTCTCGAGAAAACCAGGCGCTTGGGCAACTTTGGGAGCCACATTCTATGTTCAGACGACAGGGCAGGAGACCCCAGGCCGGTCTCCGTCGTTGCAGAAGCAGGACAAGGTGTGCCGGCTCTTCTCTCGCGTTTAGGGTTAATTGGCTTATAATAAAGTTCTAAGGCTCTGGGACAGCACAGCCATCAGGCCGGTGGCTCTAAACAGGCGATCATGTGTAGCTGCTGCCCCAGGCGGGACGCGGCCTCGCCTCTCTCCCGGAGCAGCACCCTCCCCTCAGCGCCTGTCCCCGCAGACCCAAGATCTCTCCTGCCCTGCACGCCACAGAAGTGGATTCTCGAGGGATGTCCTTGCGCAGGGCTGGCTTCTTTGGTTCCGGGACCCTTGTCTGTCCCGGGATGTGTCCTTGTCTGTGCCCTGGGGCTGGGCCCTCAGGGCTAAAGTGAGTCGAGGGGCGGAAGGTGGCGGCCGCCGAGGGGAGAGGGGCTGACCCCTCAGCCAGGGCGGTCCTGTGGCTTGGGGGCCAGTGTGGTCTTCTGTTCTGTTCAGGTGGGAAATGCAAGCTCTTGTTTAAAGTCTCGTCGTTTGCAAACATAGCAGCCGTTTCAGAATGGTTTTGAGTGCTTTGAGTGTTCAGCGAAGCCTCCTCTGTCCCCTGTAGCTGGTCCTAGCATCTGGCTGGACCTGGGCTCCTGGCCAGGGCTTGGTCCCTCCTGACAGTTCCTCTGGGCTGCAGATGCCTCACCGCTGCCTGCCTTGGTCTGCGAGAGTGCCCAGAGAGGGGGCCGAGCCACGTGGGCTGCAGAGGGGGCCGGGGCTGCAAGGGCCCTCCTGGGACTTCCCCTGTGTCCCCAGCCTCCCTTGCCAGCTCTCCCCTCCCCCTCCTCCAGCCCTGCGGAACCGCCTGTGCCGGCAGGAGACAGGCCAGTGGAAGAAGACGGGTGGGTGAGTGGAGTTGGAGGGTGCCCCGGCTCTAGTCTCCGCTGCCCGCCAACCCCCAAGGTGAGGGCCTGGGTAGAGGCCTCGTGGCGGTGGCGGGCTAAGGGCGAGCCACCTTCCTCATGGGGGTCAGCCTGGGGTTCAAATTCAAGGGTTCAGGGAAGGGCCGGCCTCCTGCCCAGGGGAGATGGCTCCTGTAATCACCCTGCAGTTTAGGCTGGAGTTTGGAGTTTGACCCACCAGGATGCTCTCTGCAGCACATCTTGCAGGAGGAAGTGCCACCTCGTCCTCAGCGTGGGCAGAGACGGGCGGAGGCAGGCGCGTGTCCTGCTCGCGGCCACCTCTGCCACCAAGCCGTGGACAGGCCAGGGCAGGGGCCCTGCACCCGTGTAAGGTAAGCCTCCCTGACCCGTCCCCCAGCCTCCCCTCTTCTCCCAGCTGGGGTCCCTAGTCTGGGGATAGGAGCCCAGGAGGTGGGGGCCCCCCCGGGAGCCCTGGACTAGCAGGAAAGCAAGAGTGGCACGCTGGGGAGAGGCACACCGGGAGCTCTTGCTCTAGCCCAAAGTGAGGCTTGAGGACGGGGAGAGAACTGAAGAGTTGGGGAGACGCTGGTGCAGGCTCTGCTGGAGGCCGGCTCACGCCAGGGCTCAGTCAGCTGAGACGCTACTCACTCTTCAGCAGCATGCTTTCCTGCGTGTCCTCGCTGCCCAGGCGACGCCTGCACGCAGTGGTGCCCGCGGACCGCCGGCTGCATGGGCAGATGACGCGAGACCTAAGGAGCGTAGTGCTCACCTCCTGGTTTGAGCCGCGAGGGGCGAAGTGTTGTTATGGAGACGAGGGCGAACTTGCTGTTGGAAAGCGTGGCCTGCAGCTGGATGCTGAGCTCGAGATGCCGAGCGGGCGCTTGGGGCAGCAGCTGCGCTCAGGTGCCCATGTCCCGGAAGTCATAAGTGAGACTGTCACGGAAGGGACAAGCAGGTGGGGGAGAAGGCTCCCCACACTCACCTCTGATGCCCTTCTGTGGGCCACTTGGGGAAACTGCCCTGCCCTGTGGTGCCCACGGGCTCCAGAGCTGGTCCTGACCGCTCCTCTGTCCTTCTCAGGGAAGACCCTAGTTCCCAGAGCTGAGGCTCTTCCTAGCAGGCTGGGGAGGGTCCTGACCTTGACTTTGGCTACAAGTCCCCAGGGAGGGTCATTTTGGCCTGTTCCTCATTCTTAAAAAAAGATTTATCTATGTATACATACAAGAACTGGGGTATAGGTCAGAGGTGCAGGGAGGTGAGAGGAGTCACCAGAGACAGAGTAGGGAGCAGAACAGGCAGATGGACAGAAATACACTGCTGAGGCAGCAGCGGGCGAGGCAGGAGAGGTCTGCTGTGCCATGAGGGTCCCTTCCCTGGCCGGGGATGGAACTCATGCTGCAGTGGCTGTGGATGCTTCGCAGAGTGGTGCTTAACCCCTTGCGCCACCAGGGAGGCCCCTTTTCCTCATTTCTTACGACCTCATACACGTACTGTTACGCAGGCCAGAGGTGGCTTTTCAGCTCCGCAGTGCTGGGCCCTGAGACTCCTCTCTGCCTGCAGAACTGAGCCTCCCCATCTGCCTGAGCTGCCGCCCCCATCAGCCTCTGGGTGTCCTGGGTTGGAGCCAAAGCCTGCCGGGGCTGTGCGGGGAGCAAGTGACCCAGAGGAGCACAGCGGGGAGTGAGAGCCGCTGCCAGCCTGAAGGCTCAGCGCCAGCCTCATTATCACCTGTGGAATTTTCCCTGCCAGAGGCCCACGTGCCATGCAACGGCTCAGTCCTCCAGGGTTCTCCAGGTTAAGCTGAGCTGAAACCCCGGGTCAGTCATTTACCAGGGCCCAACCTGGAGCCTGTGGCCTCGCTGTTTTCCTCACCTGTTCAGTGGGGCTAATCAGACCTGACCTCTAAGGGCGCTTCGTGGTTAAAACAAGGGTTAAAACGCGGGGTTCCGTGTGGCCACAAATCCTTGTTCTATTTTTTTTTTTGGAAATTAAAGAAAAGTTTATTTAAGAAAAAAGAAGCAAAAGAGTAAAGACACCCAGGTGTATGGTCCCTGGGAGGGGCAGAGAGCTCTTGTTATATTTTGTTAAGGTTTTGTAAGTAGGGTGGGAGCAGACATGTTACACAGTGAAACTGCTTGGTGCAACCCTGTGACAGTCTGCTTCTCACCCCCGTTTTGTGGGTGGGGGAGCTGAGCCTGGAGGGGCCGCAAGCCGAGACACAGAGCTAAGCACAGGGCATCCCAGTCCACGCTTCCTCGCCACCCACACGGGGCCGCTGGCTGGTCCCAACACTTCACATCTTTCCCTCAGGCATCTGTTCCCCCAGGGAGTTTTGCCCACAGCTAAATCAGCGTGGAGCGTGGGCACGCAGCCTCCTTCCACCGTCTCCCTCTGTCTCTTGCTGTCACCAGGAAGGTGTTGGATGCTCTTTGGCAAAATGCTTCTTACTCTTCTGCGTCTTGGCCTGTGTTTACATGCACAGACGGTTTCCTGCTATAGCGCTCGTCCTCTTGATTCCTTTATCTTTCATTATGAAATGTCTGTGATCCGCAAAAGATGTAGCCATGGACCCGTCTCACCAGTGGGGCGCCGGGAGTGGAAAGTCCCGTTCGGCTGATTATGTAACGGAGAAAAAGGGAGAGCCAGGGCCCTGCAGCCACTCGCTGGCTTCCTTTGTTCTTTGGCCAGTGGGGACCTAGGGCCAGTCTGTCTTGCAAACAAAGCTGCTGTTGTAACACCCCCTTCCCAGACTCCTGCTCACCCCCTCCCAGAGGGGCTCAGGGCCCACCCCCAGCGAGGCCCTCCTGAGGCAGTGGAATGGGCAGTGGTACCTGGGGTCATTGCACCCCCTGGCTGTGGACATCCCCTGCTCTAGGCACCCCCTGTGCTTCAAGGGGCAGGAGTGAGGCCAGGCACACCTTGTCACTGCTTTGACCTCTGTGCTGGCACAGAGCCTGGCACACAGCTGGTGCCTAATAAACGCAGTTCCACTGAGTCCCCAGGACCCAGCACGGAGCCTGGTGCACAGCTGGTGCTTAAGGCCTGTGTGGAGAGGAGCAGAGAAAGAGGGGGGGAGGAGGACAAGAGAGAAGACGGGGGAGGACAAAGGAGAGGAGGAAGAGAAGACAGCGGAGCCCGGCTGGCTTGTACAGAAGCTTCGACTCAGGCCTGGGGTTGAGTCCCGCCCCTGGCACGTGCCCTGACCTGAAGCAGGACCTGGGCCCAGCTCCCTTCCACTCCGGGCCTGTTTTCCACCTGTCAAATGACGCTGTGGTGGCCTTGCCTCTCCTGCTGGCGAGGATGAGACAGGAGGGCCAGCGTAAAGCGGGGGCAGCTCAGGAAAGCACTCCTTGACTTGCTGGAGAGGGGCTTGGTGGGGAGCCTCTGCAGCTTCTGCTTCCAGGAGAGCACCCGGCAGGGCTACCTCCTTAGGGCTTGAGAAGCCTTGGTGTTGGTGCCAGCCTGCTCGGATGGGCGATGAATGACTTGTTTATCTGCCGCCACCCCTCCTGGTGCCTGGCAGGCAGAGGTCTGGGGGTGGGGCAGGGCCTGGAGAGGGCAGAGGATGGGGGAGGATGGGCTCAGCACGTGGCATTTCCTCCCTCCTGCCCTCCCTCCCCCTCCTCTTCCCTTTCAGACCTGCTGGGTCCTAGAAAACTCTGGCCCTCCCCCCCCAATTTAGCATCCATCTTCCCCTGAGCTGCATCACAGGTGAGTCGTCCCCATCTTCCCAGAGTCGCCCCCTTGGAAGCAGCAGGTTTGAAAAACAGACGCGTGAATCAGTCAGCTCCATCACATCACAGCCGACTCTGGGGCTCGGCGGCTGCCCTGCCCGCACTCCTCCCTTGCTTGTGAAGAGTGCTGAGAACACCAGTACCTCCACTTTCCTCCCCAGGCTTCAGTATCTCCCTTTCTGGCTACACCCTCCGATATGAGCGCCCGCCTGGAAGAGGCTCCCTCCAGCCCTGCACCTCTGCTTTCTCCTGTGTGGTCTGGTCCCGGCAGTCTCCAGGGCGTTGTTCGCATCCTATTTTACGGATGACCATGATAAAATCAAGACCCACCAAGGCTCAGAGAGGCGAGGGGTGACCTGGCTTCTGCTCCATCCTCCTACCCTAGAGCAGGAGGGATGGGAGGCCCCACTCTGCAAGTCTTCCCCCTGCCTCCCTCGGGACCACCTTCCTTCCCCATAATTGCTACGGGTCATTGGTTGCTTGGGTCTTCTCTTCTGTGCACAGGGCCACATCGCCCCAGATTTGAGAAGCTGTACGCATCTTCTCAACAGAAGGGGGAAACCCAGCCCCAGGGAGAGAGTTCCAAGCTAAACTTGGCATGGAAGCGTAAAGAGCATGGTGCGCCCCCTAGAGGCTCGTCCTCTGAGAGGATTTTTAGCTGCTGTTAGGCTGCTAAGATGGTGGCTTTCAATCCAGGGGTATCTGTGGGTGTCCCTGGGGGACAGTGCTACTGGCCTCTGTTGGGTGCTGCTCATCATCCTGCAATGCACGAGACAGCTCCTGCCACAGAGAATTACCTGGCCACCACGTCAAGAGTGAAGAAAAGAAATCTGTTCCAGGAACAAGGGACACTATGCAGGTGACGAGGCTGTCCCCATCTTTGGGCAACTCTCATCAGAAGCAGAAAATTGTTCCCTGAGTTTCCCTCTTCCTTGCTGGCCTGCACCATTCGTCACCAAGCCCTGTTGATTGTAACCCCAATTATTTTTCAAACCCACTCTCTTGAGACTTCATCTCATGTCTCATCACTATAAAAGAATCTTCCCGCCCTAGTGATATTGGGGCATGACTGGCATTCAGTGCATGAAGGCCGGAAATGCCAGGTGCCCTGAAATGCACAGAACTGCCCCGAGCAAGACTTTCAAATGACCCAGTAGACGCTCACGTGGGCCTAGAACAACATGCTGAGACAACACCCTACCCCCAGTCCGCATGCCACACAAAATGCTAGGGCTGTTCAAATATATTTTTTAAATGTATCTCTTCTTTATCTTTATAGCATTGTCTCGAGTATTTTTCAGAGGGCTTTGTCTTACGTGAAAAGCTTGGTATATTATAGTACTTGGATTTCTTCATAGCGTTTAGACTCACAAGGTGTTTTTGCCAATTCGAGCACTCGGTGTAGACGCTAATGTCTATCGTGGTGTTCTTGCAGAGTCACTCTTTTTTCTGTGCTTCTGGAATAGAACAGACTTTGACTTTCTTATTTTTCTGCAGTAAAATTAAGACCTTCAAATGGCCTCAGAGGGCTTCTCTAGTGTGACAGGTGAGAGTGTCCAACTCCTTTTTTTTTAAAAAGATTTATTTATTTATTTATGCACACAAGAGCTGGGGTACAGGCCAGAGTCACGGGAGGTGAGAGGATTCACCAGACAGAGCGGGGAGCAGAACAGGCAGGTGGACTGAAACACACTGCTGAGGGGAGCAGCGGGCCAGGCAGGAGAGGTCTGCTGCGCCATGTGGGTCCCCTCCCTGACCGCAGCAGGGAGTGAACTCATGTTGCAGTGGTTGCGGTCAGCTTCATAGTGCGTTGCTTAACCCGCTGTGCCACCAGGGAGGCCCCCAACTCCTTTTTGTCCCAGTGGAGTTGGATGGAGCAGTGACATGGTGACACAGTCATCAGCTTATCATAAATTGCTTTCCTTTCATTTTTATTTTAGATAAGAGTGAGTATTATATTGATTTTTTTTAAATGTTGTGTGGAGATACATAACATTAACTATGAATTTCATTTCAGTGTTCAATAAAAGGTGGTACAAAATAGTCATAAAAACAGGGGTCGTATCTGATAGGTTGAGACCCTATAAAGTCATTCAAATGGCATTAAAGCACTGGTGTACTCTCCTTCATCTCTGATTATCTTCACTGGCTAGTTCCCTCCTATTCTTTTTTTTTTAGATTTATTTTTATTTATTTATGCATACAAGAACCAGGGTGTAGGCCAAAGTTGTGGGGTGGTGGTAAATGGATTTACCAGAGACAGTAGGGGAGAATAGATGGATCTACTGAAATACGCCACTGAGGGGAGCAGCCTGCGAGACAGGAGAGGTCTGCTGCGCTATGTGGGTCCCCTCCCTGGTCAGTGGCAGGGATCGAACTCTTGCTGCAGTGGCTGTGGTTTGCTTCATAGTGCTGTGCCTTAACCCCTTGTGCCACCAGGGAGACCCAGTCCCCAAGTTTGGATCCTTAATGCACGAGTCTTTCTGCATTATATGAAACATCACATTGTTGCCAGTATCTACAAGTGTATTTTCCATTATTGGAAAATGTACCAGGAGGACAGGAACTGAGTCATTTCATTCTGGAGCCTCCAGAACTTGACATCCCTGAGTCACATCTCAACACAGCAATAAGTTAATCCCAAAATCACATAGTCCAAAATCACCCTCATATGTCTTGTCAGTTTCTGATTGCTACTAGAACCAATTACCACATACTTGGTGGCTTAACCCAATACATGTTTATCATCTTAGAGTCCTGAAAGCTAGAAGTTCTAGATGGGTTTTAATGGGCCAAAAACAAGATGAAAATGAGGCTAAATTCCTTCTGGAGGCTCTGGGGAGAATCCATTTACTTGCTTTTTCCAGTTTCTGCATTCCTTGGCTCATTCCCTCTTCACAGCCAGCAATACTGAACCAAATCCTTTTCCTGCTGCCACCTCTCTGGTTTTTGCTTCTGATCTTCCCCCCCAACTTTTAAGGACCCCTGTGCTTGCATTAGGTCCACTCAGATAATCCAGGATAATCTCCGGATTTTCAGGAGAGGTGACTAGCAACCTACTTCCGTCTACAAAGTTAATTATCTCTTCCCCAGAAACTCAATATACTCACAAGTCCTGGGAATTAAGGTGTTTGCATCTTTTACAGCCAGCAACAGCACAGCTGGAGCAGTGCCAGCGGGGGTTAGCAGGAGCTGTAGCACTGGTAGCAGTGATGGTGCCACCCTCTAGCCTCACATTTTTTCCAAGTTCTTATAAAAATAATAAAACTAAAATGTGGTAGAATTGTTAAATTAAAAAAAAGATATTTACACCTTCAAGGAGGACATTATTCTACTGTACAGGAACCCTTAATTTGCCCACAGAAGTGGAGTATAATGACAAACAATTTGGGGGAGTGTTTCAAAGCATGGATTCCAGAGCAAGACGAATTGCCTCCAAATCCCAGATTCACCACATAGCTTCTTTGTAAAACAGGAATTATAATGTCTACTTTGCAGGGTTTGTGACTACCTAGAAGGATGCCTGACATGGACTAGGTGTTAATTAAATAGGTGCAATTTATGCATACAAGAACTGGAATACTGGCCAGAGATGTGTGGGGGGTGGTGGTGAGAGGACTCATCAGAGACAGAGTGGGGAGCAGAACAGGAAGATAAACTGAAATGCACTGCTGGGGGGAGCGGCTGGTGAGACAGGTCTGCTGCACCATGTGGGTCACCTCTCTGGCCAGGGACGAACTCATGCTGCAGTGGCTGCAGATGCTTCATAGTGCTGTGCCTTAACCCTTGTGCCACCACTCCACACCTCTGGCCTGTACTCCAGTTCTTGTATGCCCTAAAAAAATAGGGCATGCCCAGCAGTGAAAAAAGATTATAATGTCTGACTGAACCTCAGCAAAATCTCTAGCTTAAGTCTCACCCAGCTGTGAGATCCCCAGGAACAGAGATTGACCGGAGTGTTCCATTTCTCTCTCGTTCCTGGACATGAGCTTATTAAGTGAAAGGGGGTAATAAAATCATCTGTACCATCTAATCTTTTGTTTTGTGCCATGTGGGTGGTTGAACTGATAAAAATGAATCGTAGATTGAAGGTGACTTCATTGTAAATATTTGCTGAATTAATGAGTGAACAGATGGATGGACAGAAGGATGGATGGATTTGCCTTCCTGAAGATGTGTCTTCACTACACATCCCTCCAAGTGTTTCCTCTTACTTGGATGCTCCAAGGAGGCAGCCATGGAGAAGTGAGAAGAGAGGCTCCAGGTTCTGGCATCTGACACACTTTTGCACTTCTTCAGGACAGAGAGAGGTCATTCAGCACCATGGAGAGCAGCCCCACCGGCCCCACCAGCCTTCAGCCCACACCGTCAGATCCCCTGGAGGCCTTTCCCCAGAGGAACCTGGAGCCAGGTGACATAGCAGTGCTGGTTCTGTACTTCCTCTTTGTCCTGGCTGTTGGATTATGGGTAAGCCAGGTGGGAGATGGATGGAAGTGGGTGTGGTGGAAGGAACTCTCTGGTCAGAGGCTCTGAACCAACCCCAATACTTTGAAAATAAGAGAGTAAGCTAGAGAGGGCAAGTGGGAGAAAGGAAGAGAGGGAAGGAGAAAGAAGGAAGGGTGAGGAGAGTAACGTCTACTGTTTCTATATATGTTACCTATTTCAGGGACCTCCCTGGTGGCACAAGGGGTTAAGGCACAGCACTATGAAGCTATCTGCAGCCACTGCAGCATGAGTTCGTCCCTGGCCAGAGAGGTGACCCACATGGTGCAGCAGACCTGTCTCACCAGCCACTCCCCCCAGCAGTGCATTTCAGTTTATCTTCCTGTTCTGCTCCCCATTCTGTCTCTGATGAGACCTCTCACCACCACCCCCCACACATCTCTGGCCTGTACTCCAGCTCTTATATGCATAAATAAATCTTTTTAAAAATACATGCTACCAATTTTATAGATAAAGGAACTGAGACTCAAAGAATTTAAATTAGCAAGTGCATGCTTTCTTTTTTTTTAAGGTTTTATTTTTAAAGATGTATTTAAGCACACAAGAGTTGGGGTGTAGGCCAGAGGTGTGGGGGTGAAAGGATTCACCAGAGACAGAGTGGGGAGTAGAACAGGCAGGTTGACTGAAATACATTGCTGTGGAGCAGCAGGCAAGACAGGAGAGGTCTGCTGCACCATATGGAACAGCTCCCTGGCCAGGGATTGAACTCATGCTGCAGTGGCTGGCGATAGCTTCATAGTGCTATGACTTACCCCTTGTGCCACTAGGGAGGTCCCTTTAAGGTTTTATTTTAAGAGCAATGCAGTCACATGGTTCAAAGATAAAAACAACTTAAAAGGGGATGCAAAAGAAGTCTCACTACTATCTTTCCTCTATAGGTAAGTGCTGCTATTAACTTCTTAGTACATCAGTATATTCTCCCAATGTTTCTCATGCAAATACAAGCAAGCATTAATGTGCGTTTCTCTCTTAAATACTAGCAGCTTATAATACAGACTATTTTTTACTTTGCTATTTTTACTTACCTTCGATATCTTTTCCTATCAGTACATAGGATGTTCCTCAACTTCTTAAAAATTGCAGAGTATTCATTAGATGTTTGTGCTACAATTTATTGAGCCTGCATTCTGCTGAAGGTCATTTGGATTGTTTCCCATCTTTTATTATTACAAATTATGCTGCAATAAGTAAACTTTGTACACTCATTATCTTGAATGTGTGCAACTGTAACAGGATAAATTCCCTGTACTGGGAATTGACAGGTTAAAGAACATTTGCACTTGTAATAATGATAATTTGTGACAAATTGTCTTCCTCAGATATAGTCCCAACCTGCAGTCATATCAATATATGAAAGGAAGTCCATTTTATCATATCTTCACCCACACACTATTGTCAAATGTTTTCATTTTCTTTTTTTTTTTTTTTCAAGATTTATTTATTTGTGCATACAAGCACTGGGGTA
>JAGFMF010011768.1:11406124-11434832 GCA_019455555.1 Galemys pyrenaicus
TCTGTCTGTCTATCTATCTATCTATCTATCTATCTATCTATCTATCTATCTATCTGTCTGTCTGTCTGTCTGTCTGTCTGTCTGTCTGTCTGTCTGTCTTAGCTTCTCTTTTCCTGGAGAGACACTATTCCCAGACAAGCTTTGCATTATGACGAAAGGTGGTGGACACTGCTCCAGACTTTTCATCCCCTCCAGTCCAGCCCAGCATTGGAAGGAAGCACCTACCTCCATGGCAATACCTCTGAAAAACATCACTTCTGTGATTCTATCTCGTGCCCCTTCTTAGGTCAATCACTCTGGTCAAGGTAATTTGATGTGCTGATTGGTTCAAATCTGAGTCACATTTTCAGTATGTGGCCCCCTGGAAGTGCTATTTACTTTGTTGCCTTAGAAGCAGAGGGAGCAGCGCAGGTTCCCGCTCTCCTCGAGAAGCGCCTCCCACCCCAGGGCTGCCAGGGGGTCCTGCCCCCTGCACCTGCTTCTTTGGTCTCTCTGGAGCGGGCACCAGCTCCAGTGAGGAGAGGCAGCCTGGACCGCGGCCCCAGGGTCTGACCTGCACCTTTCCCCGTAGGTGGGTGCGTCTTTGTTTGCCAGTAATGTTGGGAGTGGACACTTCGTTGGCCTGGCAGGGTCAGGCGCTGCCGCGGGCATCTCTGCAGCTGCCTATGAGTTTAATGTAAGTATCTTTCCAGGGCGGAGACAGCGCACCTTCCGCTTAACGGCGGCAGTCGTGGGACTGCCTTATTTATTTATTTTTAAAGATTTATTTATTTATGCACACAAGAGGGGGGTACAGGCCAGAGTCGCGGGAGGTGAGAGGAGTCACCCGCGACAGAGTGGGGAACAGAACAGGCAGACGGACTGAAACACACTGCTGAGGGGAGCAGCAGGGAGGCAGGAGAGGTCTGCCGCACCATGTGGGTCCCCTCCCTAGTGGGAGATCGAACTCGCACTGCTGTGCTGGATGCTTCACAGTGCGGCGCTCAACCCGCTGCGCCACCAGAGAGGCCCTCTGCCCTACTTTTAAAAACAGAGGGATGCCATATGGAAGGCCCAACAGGAAACCCAAGGCCACTCCTCCCTGGTCAGTGAAAACCAGCGAGGTCAGCCAGCCCCCAACAAGTTAGCCCCCAACAAGCAGGGTTTGGAGAGGGGGGTTCAACCAGCCACCCCCGGGGCTGCAGAAGATGGAGGCGTCGCGCTCCGCAGGGGATTTCTGTGTATTAAATATCAAGTGGCCATCACAAAACCTATGTGGGTCAATGACCCTTAAGCCTTCTGCCTCTCCACAGACACCCAAGAGAGAGCGCCCTCTACTGGGCAGCGGGCCTCGTCCAGGGCTGAGCGGGGAGGGGCATGCTGATTAATAGATTTGCATCTTCATAACACCTAACTTTTAAAAAATGCTTTCTCCCACCATAGAAACGGGGTCAGTTACAGACAGTTCAGTCAAACAGATCTCCTGCTCTGACATTTCCAAGCTGTGTGACCTTGGGCAAATCACTTAACCTCTCTGAGCCCCACCGCTAAGATAGGGACAAAACGGTGCCTGCCTCATAGAGGCTCCTTGGGAGTCCTGCTCACAGGGGAGGAGTGAGCCCTCACTCTTTTCTCTGGCAGGGCTTGTTTTTCGTGCTGATGTTGGCCTGGATTTTCCTCCCTATCTACATTGCTGGTCAGGTGAGTCTGAGGCATCGGGGCTAGAGAATGACATCTCCAAAGGCCAACAACCCCAAGAGCTTTTGTTCCCCATGGTCAACTAGTCTTTCTCTTAATGGCATTTTCTTTTACAGATTTATTTATTTATGCACACAAGAGCTGGGGTACAGGCCAGAGTTGCGTGAGATGAGAGGATTCACCAGAGACAGGCAGGGAACAGAACAGGCAGATCGACCGAAATGCACTGCTGAGGGGAGTAGCGGGCGAGGCAGGAGAGGTCTGCTGCGCCATGTGGGTCCCCTCCCTGGCCGGGGATGTGGGTCACGCTGCAGAGGCTGCAGATGCTTCATAGTGTGGTGCTTAACACCTTGAGCCACCAAGGAGGCCCCTGTTCTTTCTTTTTCAATAATTTTTTGTTGCAGTAACATTGATTTTTCACACTACGTAGGTTTCTGATAAATGGCGTCCTGCCAATGTATAAATTCTGGAGTCGATTCTGGTCACCTCTTCTCTCCCAGCCTCTCCTCCCCTATTCTCCTGCCTTTCACTGCTGACCTTGAAGGGGATGGTTTGCGCCTGCTGGGGCTCCTGTCAGTGTCCTTCCTGGGTTCGGCTTGGGGATCCTCAAGCAGCAACAGCCTAGAAAGGGGGCTGCTAACTTTTCTCCAGATCACCCCTCTCTCCCTCCCCACCCGCAGTCAGGTATCTCTTGGGGGAACAGGTGTTGGTTTGAAGTCCCATAGTTTAGACCATGGCATGTCTCAGCTCCACATCTGGGGGTCCAGTGGGGTGGGAGTTTGGGAGAGGATCTGGCATACTCCAAGAAAGTGCCACCCAAGTAATGGTTCTCAGAAGCTTAACTACTCCTGGGGTGCCCCATATGGCAATGAGACCTGGCTGCACGCCTTCCCCGGGGGAAAGGAGGTCTCTGCGGGAGCTTGAACGTTCTGCTGCTTGAGCCTCCCCACCCCCATGCTCAGTTACCTCAAAGTTTGGAGCACAGCTAAATGAAGCGTCTTGAGATGATTTGGGGCGTTGGGGTGGGCCACCTACACTGACACCCACAGCGAGCTGTTGCCTTTTCATTTTCTTTTGGTTGTTCCACGGCTACCAGAAGCAGGTGTCACTTGGTGCTGGTCTGTCTTTAACACCTTTCCCGCCCCTCCAACAGCTCTGTGTAGTGGATTTATTAAAATGTGATGACGTGAAGACTTACTGATTCACAATAGATACAAAGAACGGAACCAAGCGATTCATCGTTGTAAAGAGAGGGTGGGTAGGCTGTGGGCCCAGCGCGGGGTGCCTCAGTAAATGGCCAGAAAAGAATGGAAGCTACGTGAATTGTTTTAGTAGTCACTGTATTTATTTCTGCTCGCTCCCTTCAATTTAAGATTGAGTTTTCATTGTCAATAGCGATTTGAAGTTTCCTTTTTTTTTTTTTTAAAGATTTATTTATGCATACAAGCACAGGCCAGAGGTGTGGGGGTGGTGAGAGGATTCACCACAGAGAGCGGAGAGCAGAACAGGCAGATCAACTGAAGCACACTGCTGAGGGGAGCAGCGGGCACAGCAGGAGAGGTCTGCTGCACCATGTGGGTCCCCTCCCTGGCAGGCAGCAGGGATCGAACTCATGCTGCAGTGGCTGTGGTCTGCTTCATAGTGTGTTGCTTAACCCACTGCGCCACCAGGGAGGCCTGAAGTTTCCTTTTTGGATGAATTTAATGAAATAAAAACAATCGGGTAGGGTATTTACAGATTTGTATCCCTCTCTTCCCTTGGTGTTATTTCTACTTTATTCCCCTTCTTTTGTAAAATAAAAACCCTTTAATAACTTTTGTGTGTTCCTGAAGATGAGGCTTATTATAAAAGTCTTCTGAGTGTGCGGGTGAGGACCCAGTCAGGGAAACCCATTTTATATTAGGGTTGTCCTGTAACAATAGCAAGCAACTATGCATTGCTTAGGCACTGAACAACAGAGCAGTTGGAGGGAGGGGGCGTTGGGGAGGGAGGAGCCCACCGAGGGAGGGAGACAGGGCTGGGCGCTGAGCAAGAGGTGGGGACAAGCAAAGTCTGTGCAGGCCTGGAGGTGTGAAGTTGTGCTTCCAAAGCTATTCGGTGTTGTGAATGGCTGGCAAAGTAATAAAATCTGAGAAAAAAATCTAAAAGGCAGATAAAAGCATGGGTGGGTTTAAAGAGAAACAGTAAATAGTTGATAATTGGGGGTTTTCAAGATTGGGATGGGAGCCTATCCTTGCATTGGGGGACTCTGACCGTTGGGTTCAGGTCCCTGCTCAGAACCCCTCTATCCTGCACCCCACTCCTTTGACCCCTTCTTAAGTCTCCCACTGAGAAGCCAACAAGACGCTGTGGCTGGGGGTGGAAGGCCTGGTGTGGTGGAGGCCCTGCGCCCAGGTCCGCAGGGCATTCTAGGCTCTCCTCGGTCCCCAGGTCACCACAATGCCTGAGTACCTGAGGAAGCGCTTTGGCGGCAAGAGAATCCCCATCACCCTGGCGGTGCTCTACCTGTTCATCTACATCTTCACCAAGATCTCGGTGAGAGGGGCACAGCCTGGCACATCCCACGGGGCAGGGGCCCTTCCTGGTGTCTCCTCCCCATGCTTGCTTGCCAGCAGCCTTGGGGAGGGGAGAGGCTGGTGGGAGGGGTGGGGGAAAGGGGAGAGGCAGTGAAGGGCCCCTCCCCCCACTCTGGTGAAGCTTCTGTGAACTGGCTGGCACAGGTCTCCGCATGGGATTCCTGACCCGCCAGCGCGGTGGGTCTGCTGCCTTCCTCCGCTCCCAGGCGGTGATCTGCAATTAGCCCGAGTGCCTGGCCTGCCTTGCCCCGACCTTTGGGTGGCAGCCTCCAGGCACACACTGCTCCCTCCCCACAGTGATGTGTCTCCCCTTGCAGCTAGGGCTTCTGGAGTTGGACCTAAGAGAGGGGGTGAGGGGACCGCAAGAATGTCATTCAGTCCAAACAAAGCTGACTGGGCTGTAGCTGTCAGCTGTCAGTCTGGAGGAAGCTGGGGTGTGGGAGGCGCCCAGGGGAAGTGGAGGCTAGCCTCTGAGCAGGAGGCTGCCGGTGAGGGGAGCAAGAATGGCGTCTGGATGGGTGAGTTGGACTAGCCAAAGTTGGTGGGTGAACATGACTTGTTAGAGAAAGGGGGTGTGTTTCAGAGCGGCTGAGGGCTAGGAACAAGACATGAAGGAACGAGACAGGAAGGAACGTGGCCGGCAAGTCAAAGAAGATGAAGGGCCCAGAGTGCACTTTGCTTAGATATTACCTGGGAGACCACGGGGTGCCCTGGAGGGTTGTAGTATGGAGGAGAGGCGTGATAGGATCGTGGAAGTATTTGATGAAAGTTGCACTATGGAGCTGGAGCACCAGAAGATCAAGAAGAGAAGTAGAAAGACCATGGACGAGGCCGTTAGTCCAGGGAAAGGAGCTTCAACAGAAAGGTCCACAGGGCTCCAGCCAGAGACCCCCGATCGGGGGACAGAGGGTGAAGAAAGAACAATGTGTGACTCTTCTGTGTTTGGCAGAATCTAGGCCGGGACCCGAATTTAGGCTAGAGGAACCCGTGCTGCAGTGTCCACTCATTCATTCATTGGTTCATCCATTCATTCATTCACATTCACTCACATGTCAACCTCATGTCTCTACAGGTGGACATGTATGCAGGCGCCATCTTCATTCAGCAGTCTTTGCACCTGGACCTGTACCTGGCTGTGATCGGGCTGTTGGCCATCACAGCTGTATACACTATTGCAGGTGAGACAGGACAAGGGTCGAGGCTGCGAGGGGTGGTAGGGAAGGGTGGGAGCCATCCTATCCTTTCCTGGGCTATTCAATCATCTTCTAGGTGTGTTCAGACCAATCATTCATTAACTTCACCTCAGATAACATGATTTCTCTTGGCCGTTGCCCAGCGGAAGAGAGTTGCCTGATTAAGGGAGAATTATAAAAGGTACATAGTTGTTTTCCCTTTATTTAGTCAAAGCCTATTTATTGCAAGACTGAGTGCTTATGTGTGTGCACATACAGTAGCCACAGCTGGACGGTGAGAGCCTGAGTTGGGGCAGTGTCATCGGCCCCACTCAGGTTTGTAAGCTAGAAGAGCAACTGACAGTAGGAGGGCTTGGACAAGTATGTTTTCTCATCTTCACCCCTCTCTGCCTCCTCCTGGTATACTGTACTTCACTCCACAGATACATAGCTATGCATATGTACATACTAGATATATGTGCATATAATATGTATCCTTATGCAGGTGTATGTATGTCCAGGAGGGGTAGAGCATCAATATATAGCCCATATATAATATATATACTAATATAAATATATATATCATGTTATATCATGTTAAATGTATGTTTCATATTTGGGTTCTGTCTGACCCTGTTAGACCATATACTCAGTGATGGGAAACTTGCTGTTTTGTTACCTCTGCAACACCCCTTCCTGCCCGCGCCCCATAGAATTTATGTAGGGTGCTCACCAGGTAATTGGTGAATCACTGGATAAAATGCTACACACCACCCCTGGCACATAATAGATGCTCAGTAAATGCTGGCGTGGGTTTCGGGGGTACCACGCTTCAGGCTGTCACTGCACTCAGGCTGTAGCGTACAAAGACAGCAGAGACGTGGGGCCAGAAACGAGACCAGGTCTCTCCACTTGCTGTTCCTGCTGACAAGGAGAAACACCACACCCATGTGCTGGCTATTTTACTGCACAGCAACCTTGTCATCAGTAAATGTTACTATCAGATAAATGTCCCTTCCCTACTGATGCAGGGAGGGAGGAGTAGGGAAGAGATGGGGAAGATTGCTCTTTCTTGGAGCTGATGCATTTGCCACCATCATTGGCATTACAGAGGGTTTTTTAGGTGGCAAACCAGCAAGAACCCACCGAGGCCTAACCACCATGCCCCTGTCTGGAAAGCCTATGAGGGTCTGAGCATCAAGAGCTTCACATCCTTTCACCAATGTCAACAGCAAAGGTGTCAGAGCCTGGGGACTATATTCCCAGCATCACTTTCTATAGGAATTAGAAATTGCTGTGTAACAAACCACCCACCAAGGTAGGAACTGACACAACAGTGGCTTATTAATCTACCTAACTCATTCTTTGGGGTGCCAGCGCTGGTTGAGGTGTAGTTAGATGGCACCTACAAAAAATGGCTGGAGCAAGAGGACCTCATTCACATGGGATGGTTAGCCTGGACTTCCAGCTGGGTCTTCCCTCTCCAGGGGCTGTCATCCTCCATGAGGCTAGGCTGCCTGGGCTTCAGAAAGAAGCATGGTGCCCACGGCAACCTGGGAGCAAGAGTAGGGGCTGTAGGGCCCGTGGGGTCTAGGCTTGGAGCTGCACCATATTATCACTACCTCCATATGCTGTTGGTCAAAGCAGGTCATTTGGTCAAGCCCACATTTGAGAGGTAGAGAAATCCATTTCACCTACCTCCAAAGGAGCAGCAAAGCTACACTGTAAAGTAAGCACGCACACGGGAAGGAGAGGTGGCCTTTTACCTGCCCTCGGGGTGCTGAGCATCTCAAAGGTTTGAACTCCTGGGTTCCCTCTGCAGCCCCGAATGGCTCCTCCCCATCAGAGGCCCCAGCCTCACTTCCACTCTCATCTTCTGCTCAGGGGGCCTGGCTGCTGTGATCTACACAGACGCGCTGCAGACCTTCATCATGCTTATAGGAGCGCTCTCCTTGATGGGCTACAGTAAGTGGGCCCCAGAGACTGGAGGGGAGTGACAGCACCTCTCTCAAGCAGAAACATCTGTTCTCCCCTCTGAGCAATGGAACCGGCTGTCGGGAGCAGGCTACCTGGGCAATCTGCTATGTGGCTTTTGCTTGAGTCCCCTGTCTCAGCAGAAGAGAAAAACTGCTTCTCAAGGCAACTTACTAGTTTCTAAGTAAAAATTAGTAGTTCTTCCTCTGTGGCATGGATGGATGGATGGATGGATGGATGGATGGATGGATGGATGGATGGATGCATGGATGGATAGCAAAGGAACAAGTCTTATAGAATTGCACTGAAAAAAATGCAGATACATTGAAGGCAAAGGAGAAAAATCTCCATTCCAACACCACAGTGATAATCCCTCAGGCAAAATCCAAAGATCAACATTAAAGGTAGTGGGTGAAAGCAAGTGAAGAAATGTGAGCAAACCTTTGACCCCAGTGACACTGCAGGTTTGAGAGGCAGGAAGAACCAAAAGATATTGTTTCATAAGACTTGTTATTCACAGTCAAAACTCTAGATCTCTTTCCATGAATACAGAGGGTCTCTGTGGGGATGGCCCATTACCTAACTCATTCCCATCGGTCAGGAGAGAGTTGACAGACCTACATGCTACCCCTACTGACGTTCACCTGTAGCATCTGCAGGTTTTCACATGTCCTCCCATCCCTTCATGCCAGTGCTCCCGCTGGTGCTCCCTCTTTTGTGTGTTTCATTGGCGGTCTGAGTTGGGGGTGAGCTCAAACTCTTGGTTTCTGGAGGCTCCTTCTTTTGGACTGTACCATCTGTCATGCAGCCCTTTGTCTCCTGCCTCCTTATTCTCACAGTGGCTCACTGTTAGAGTTCATGGTGGGACGAGCTGACTTCTCTCTGCCTTGGGTGTGGATCTCAGCCCAGCTTCACAAATTATCTTCCAGGACAGATGTGAGAACTAGGATAAAGCTGGGCATGAGCATCTCACTATTTGAGCTGTTATTCTTTCGCTTAGGTATCTAAACGTTTGTTTCCTCAACAAAACTCAAGGAATATAACTTGATTAAGAAAATGCAGCTTTGTATCATTTGTGCTACTTAGCACATGTAAAACAAAAGATAAAAGCATTAGAGAGAAAAATCATTTATAGCCAGATACAACACCTTTGCAACAGATAGAACCTTTGTGTTTGAAATTACATGACATCAAGGTACCCAAAACCAAAATTGTTAGAATTAAGAGAAATTGCCAGGAACTAAGTAATACCCAAAGATTTTAACACCAGCCAGAATAAGAAGTCAAAACAGAAAGGATTTAAAAGTTACAAATCATATAAATAATGAGTAATCTCATAACAGCAAATGTCCCTTTGGTCCAACATCATAAAATTATCAACAAAAATAAGTCTTTAAGATCAAATTTTGCAGTAATACCCATTGTTCAGATTATATTAGTTGGCCTAGATTAGACAAAATATTAAGCTATTAGGAAAAATAAAGAATCTTAACAATATAATTACTTAGCAAGTTGGAAACAGTCTTCTAAATTGCACTTGGGTCAGAGAGGAAATAAAAGCTCCAGTTATAGACTATTTGGAAATAATGATGAGACATTATACTGTCAACTTGTTTCTTTGAAGCTAAGTTGTTATTAGACCCATGGCTAGGTCTTACCATTTAATGGAGCAAAAAAGAAATTATGTCACAGTGTTATGTTTTGATGATTGCCTTCAATTCATTTGTTCTTTTTAGTACAGTCCTTTGTATTTTGTTTTATGCATTTAGAAACATTATTCAGAGAAGCAGTCAATAGTTGCTCCCAAAAGTGTAAAAACGAAGGGGGGGAAAGGAGTTCAGAATCTGTAAGGTGAATGACTTCCTGGGCAGCTCTGCCATAAGGAGGCGCCCCCCATCTCCAGCCACCCCTATCACTAGCTGTGGCTCCAGCTGAGTACCCAGCAAAGCTTCCTCTGAATTCCAGGTTTTGCAGCAGTGGGTGGGTTTGATGGCCTGCAGGAGAAGTACTTCTTGGCCGTGGCTCGCAACCGGAGCGAGAACAGCAGCTGTGGGCTGCCCAGAGAAGACGCCTTCCACATGTTCCGAGACCCACTGACCTCTGACCTGCCGTGGCCCGGGATCCTCTTTGGAATGTCCATCCCGTCCCTCTGGTACTGGTGCACGGACCAGGTAAGGGCAGGGGCTGGGCGGCACCCCAGGGTGCTTCTGGGGGCGGCGGGCATCTGGGCTTGTCTTTTCATTGCTGTTTCTCCACCACCATCCTTGACTGTTCTTTTGACTGTGCCTCGTGTAGCTTTCCTTTGCTCTGCTCATGTGCTTAATACATCCTACTGAATGTCTGGAAATATCCAGTTAGTCGGGGGATGGTGCATTTTAGATGGAGGTTAAACCTGACATGGGATATCATTTGCTCAACAAGTACTCACGGGGGGCCCCTGTGTGCTGGGCTAGCCTGGGGCACGAAACCATCATGAGTACACAGATCAGATAAGGTCCCGGCCCTCCCCACTGTCTTCTGGGGGGAGACAGACAATAAGTAAATTAAATGGGATGTGAAGAGACGATAGATGCCATTTTAAAAAAATAGATGGGGGCCAGGGGAATCGAGCATGCGTGCATTTTAAGATGGGTGCTGAGGGTTGGTGTGACCGGGAAGTGACCTTGAGTGAGGACTCCCCGTGACTTCTGGCTCTCGGTGGAGAGAATTTGCTGTGAGGGAACAAAGCAACAGCCTTTAGGCATGAACTCTGAACAGGTGTGTAAAGAGAAGTGAGAAAGGCAGGAGGCACAACTAACAAGGCTTTTTGTGCTAAAAGAGAGACTGAAATCAATATTGCATTCGCTTGTGCATGCATAAAGATCTCTGGTCAAGGGTGTGTGAAACTGAGAAGAGGCGGCGCCTGCAGCTGGGAGGCAGGCAGACTCACAAGCGTGGATGGGTCCACTTCACTGCACGTCTGTTTATACTTTCTCAAGTTTCAAACCGAGCGAATAGTTCGCCGCTGAAATGTTTTCTCTGTTACATTAATGAGCAGAGATGGGCCCACCATTTTGGAAGCTGTGGTGCCTCTTGAGGGCCTATGAGAGTTGAACTAGGCAGTGGTGGTGGAGTCGGAATAGTGAGTGGATCCAGGAGTCTCTGCAGGGAATGGAACCCAGGACCCATCCTGGGCCGGAACTCCCCCAAGTGGAGAGCTAAATGCCAGGCAGCAAGAGGTACCCACACTCCCTCGAGAGGTCCTCTTGTGTGGGAACATTTAATAAAACCACGGGAAACATCTACATTTCCACTCTGGCTTATGTTCCTGCTCCTCACAGCGCGCCAGGTCTACTTATTCGTCTGTTCAAATATTTACTTGAGTGTCCTCGTCGGGTGAGTGACTGGGATTCCAGTGAGCGCCCCTTGAAAGTCACTCCCAAATCAGCATTCAAGAGCATGGACTCTAAAGGGGACTCGGTTTCCTGCTAAACACGAGCAGGTGGAGCCAGGAAGCCCAGAAACCGAGGCCCCTCATGCTCCAGGACTCGGGTCTCACGGTGTAGCCGAGCGGGATTCTTCAGGTGCCGAAGATGGAGTCGTTCTCTTGTGCTGGTGCAACTCTTGGCAACACACAGCTTTGCCAACCCTGGATCTAGGGTCATTTTAGGATAGAACAAAGCCAAAGGGATGCTCTTTGTTCACTGAACTGAGCATAATCCAGATCGCCCTGGCAGAGCTGGAAGACGTCATTACAAATTGAGACTAGCAACGATACTCCCCTGTTTACTGATGCACCATTTGCCGGGCAGATCTAATCCTGTTATATGTGTTCACTGGATTCATTCTGGTAACGTTTCTATGAGGCACACCCATAGGTGCCTGGAACCTGGGGTTGTCTACAGGGGCAAAGCCCTTCTCCCTGGGCTTGTGGTTTCTCTTTTTAATTTTTTTTAATTTATCTATGCACACAAGAACTGGGGTACAGGCCAGAGGTGCGGGGCGTGAGAGATTCACCAGCGACTGAGTGGGGAGCAGAACAGGTGGATCCACTGAAGTACACTGCTGAGGGGAGCAGCGGGCAAGGCAGGAGGGGTCTGCCATGCCGTCTGGCTCCCCTCCCTGGCTGGGGATCGAACTCGCACTTCCGTGGCTGTGGCTGCTTCACAGCGCAGCGCTCAACCCACTGCGCCACCAGGCAGACCCAGGCTTGTGGTTTTTCAAGCAACACAACTCTTTTAGAACTTCCTCAGCCTCACATCTGGAGGTCCCCCTTCATGGGATAATGGGTCTTCTCAGTCCCGGTTTAGACTACAGCGGAAAGGGCTTCGTTTTCCACAGTTATAAACTCTGCTCTGTCTCTGGATGGACTGGCTGGGCTGGAAGTTGCAAGACCCATTCAGCACCTTGACGAAGCAAGATCCGTGCGATAGACCCTGACAGCCTCACGTGCCCCACATTCTTAAGTGTCCTAGGAATCTCGATTAGCGTGAAGCTCCATCTGTGTGTGAGTGAAGTCCTGAGAGACAGCAGAGCAAAGCAACTGCTGAGCAAGCTGCCGAAGTTCCCAGCTTGCACAGAGGGGTCCTTCCTGCTCCCACCAGCCCCCCAAATAGGCAGATTCCACATTTTAGAGTCAGTTGCAACATCCAGACAAATATAATCTGGTAGCAAGTGACATTAAAAAAAAACAACAAATTTAAACTAACTTAGTAAAAGGGTGGGGGGCTTATTGTACAGAAATTGCAGGAAGTTGAACTAGCTTCCAGAAACTTCTGGAACTTCTCTGGCTTCCCTCTCCATTACCATTCTTTCTCTCCTGTTGATATCATTGTCTCCCACTACAGACCAAGCAGAAAGAGGCTGATGATTCCCTAAGTTCCAAATCCAAAAATCCTGAAGAAGGGCTCTGGTTGGCCTAGCTTGGTCCCTAGCCCAGTGTGTGACAGGGTTGCCATGTGGAGAGGGGTGTGTTTGCGAAGATGAGGTGGATCTTCGAGGAAGACCACTCCCACTGATGAATTCCGGCTGTCCCCTGCTCACAGCATCGCTATGGCAACGATGCAGCATTTAGCTCCTTGTTCATAGCCCGCTGACCCAGCTCACGAAGGAGCTGCAAACACACCGAGGCCTCTGTGAGCCTCTGAATGGCTCAAGACTCACAGCCTGAGAAACAGGTGGAGAAAGTGCTGAGCCCAGGGAGGCCTGGAGCCTGGAGGGAGTGGAGGGAGGCCTGGGGACCAGACTCTAGACCAAGCCTTGCCCTTTGAGTGGCTGAATCTCCATGAGACCAGCCTCACTCCACTCAATAGAGAGGAGTGGGGAGGGCATCAGGATAAGACCTTGGCACCCGTGGGCCAGACACGCCAGCCTTGTGGTGGCAACATCTGACCCTTCCAGTCTCTCCCTCTAAAGTCCCCTCTCGGAGATGCACATTCGACCCTACTTCCTGCTCTTGCCTCCTCGGCTGGGCCCTTCGAAGGCAGCTGACCTCCCGGGACAAAATCATTGGTAACAACCAGCACGGAAAATCACAGCTGACCAGACACCCCCAGACCACCTTCCCGCTCCCTTGGTGGGCTCCGCATCGGCTGTTCCCGTGTTCCTGCCCTGCGCCCGGGCTCTCTGATCCGGTCCCTAGAAGAGAGGGGACCGCTTCTAACTCTCGTGCTTCAGGTATCGACTTGAACTCCCCTCTGTGGTTCCAACCCCAGCAGCAGTAATGACGGCAATATTCACGACTGCTCTCTTTGCTTAAGAAACTTCGAGGGGCTCACAACAGGCACTGTTATTAGCTCCGCTGTGCAGATGCGAGGACTGTGAGGCCTGGGAGGAAACCCTGGTGGAGGGCGAGTCACACGACGCTGCCTGCACTTTAACCATTTTGCGCATTTGCACCAGCTCAGCATATGGATGCGCTCCTGACTCGAGATTTATCCAGAACATTGTGCAAGAGAGAGCCCTACCCTCACCCCCGCTGCATTTCAGCCCGGAAGCCCACTGCTGGTCATCAAGCTCTCCCAGGAACTCTCCCTGATAGGTCTCCCCTTTCCCTCCCCACCCCAGTGCAGCAAAAATGTGCACGTGATTGTTGTGTTGTATGAATGACCCAGGGCCCAGCAATGCCTCTTCCCCCCACACATTTTTATATCATTTTCATTCCTCTTAGTTCTCTTGCCGGCCCCGCCCCCAACGGATATGCTCCTTCTAAAGTGCTGCTCAGTGCCGATCCCTGTCAGTGTCGACAGCCACAGGAGCCACAGGAGCCACAGGGGCCACAGGGCCACAGGATCCACAGGAGCCACAGGGGCCACAGGAGCCACAGGGGCCACAGGGGCCACAGGGGGCCACAGGGGCCACAGGAGCCACAGGGGCCACAGGAGCCACAGGAGCCCCTCAGTCTGCCCAGCAGCTTTTGACCAGGGCTTTTTTGAGTTCTGGCCATCGAGCAGACGTATCGTGGGCACAGGGGTCCTACTTGCCTGTGGGGCTCTGTGTGTCACTCTGTCACTACAGCTGGGTCCTTAGCAAACGTTGTCGGTTTTACATTGTCCTGGATCATTGTGACGCCTTCTGGCAGTTGTCTGACGAGGTCTAAGTCCAGAGACTCTGAAGACGAAACAGCCCAAACACAACACACATTCCAAACACGTACACACTTACACTGTGGAGCCTAAGAAATGATTAAACCTGAGAAATTATTAATAAGCCTGAGAAATTATTAAGGGGCCAATCCCCCACTTCAACACTGTTGCCTCTGAGGAGTCTTCGCCGATTTATTTATTAAGCATTCCTAGTTGTTTGTAAGGGAAAAAATGGTTCCAGTGGAAAGGGCTTCTGGTTTTTCTAACTTATACAACTGAGAGACCTGAGGCAGACAATGAAATCAGTCACAAGTTGATTGTGACAGCTACTGCGTCAGACACTGCTCTGAGAGTCTACGTGTTTTCACTTCATGAATTATGAAGCCTGTCCCAATGTTGCCCTCACTTTATAGATCAGGAAGTGAAGGCAGAGAGGTCAAATTGCTTGTCCACGCAGCAGAGAGGTGGGCAGATAATTTTGAACCCAGGCTGTCTCCAGAGCTGGCACTGGAAACCAGGCCCAGCACAGCTGGATTGAGGTCTCATTCTGTGTCATCAGAAATTGTTTCTCTGTCTCTTCAGTTCCTGGTTTTCTTTCCTCAGAGATGACCTCCATCTTGAGGATGCTTTTCCAGTAAGATGGCGGCTGAGCTTCATCCTGCAGTCCAAGCTGCCTTCTCAGTTAGCAATTCCACCCGAGTTTGTAGGTGGTAGGGAGCGTCTACCCTTGGCCTCCTTCAGGAAGCAGTCCCACAGAGAGGTATGGTTGACCTCTCTTGGGCTTATATTTTCTCTGAACCAATCATGATAGCCAAAGAAGTCTGCGAAATAATTTTCTGGAGAACTCTAATTGACCAACCCCTGGATAAAGGAATGGGGAGGAAACAGGGGGAGGGTCATATCTACCCCTCGGGACCACAGGGATGAGAACAGGGTACAGATGCTTTCTAGAAGCACCCAAGACACTGGTCAAGGAGCCATGCTCATTTGGCGTGTCTGAAGCAGAAGCTGTCTCAGATTCCAACCACTTCTCTCTCTCCCAGGTGATTGTCCAGCGGACTCTGGCTGCCAAGAACCTGTCCCACGCCAAAGGGGGGTCTCTGATGAGTGCTTACCTGAAGGTGCTGCCCCTTTTCATGATGGTCTTCCCTGGAATGATCAGCCGCATCCTCTTCCCAGGTGAGAAGACAGTTGGAGGAGCGCTCATTGGCCTGTGAGCCTCAGCCCCACGAACGTTCTAATGGATTGCGGGTGGCCCCAGGGAAAGCAGCTGGTGTCCCTGTTAGATCGTGTCTGAGGGACATCCCAGGTGGATCTGAAACTTGTCCCTCACCTGGAGGGCAGGGAGCGACCAGAGACAAAGGCAAAGCCCTCTACATTATTAGGTGATGGTTTAGGGAGGATTATTTTTAAAATTTATTTCACATTTAAAAGCATGAGTTTATTAGGAAAAGGGGAAAGGAAAAGAGAGTCACCTGCATAGTCACAGGTGGATGGAGAGGGGGCTCAGCAGATGAGAGTTTTAATAACTTAAGAGCCTTTATCTTGGATGACTGCAAGATAAGAGTTTTCTGCCCGCATCTACTGAATCTTAAAGGTTGACGTAGAGAGCCCATTACTCATGTACCCCGTGGAGACGTCTCAACAACACATTTCATCGCAGAGCTATTGCCGTGGGCAGCTCCTGGGATCAGGGACGCAAAAGGACATTCCTGGGGTGTGGTGGGAGGTGCCCCTCATTGTCCCAATCCAGCCATCAGGTGAGTGGGCAGTTAGGGTCTTGTATCCATTGCTTTTCCCCATTGTCCCTTCAGCCGAGACCATAATTCAATGAGGCATCTTCATCCGGGCATCTACTGACTCCGTGCTGTTTCCCAGTGTCGGAAGGCAACTTCTAGAGACATCCCAGGTCCATTCATGAGTGGACACTCTTTTGGGGTCTTGCCTCCACTTTGTGTTTTTTGGAACTTTGCCATAACTTTGTGACCCCGATGCTGTTTCCTGAAGCTCCTGGGAGAGTTCCTCCCACAGTTTAGTAACTGAGGTGTGTGGTTTTGTCACTTTAGCCCAATGGAACCCTTCAGGGTCACTGCTAGGGAAAACCAGGGATGTCAAGTCTTCTAGAGTGTTTCCCTTAGCTTGACCACATGTCCACTAGGCTGCTAACTCAGAGGGGAGGCTAGGACAGAAAGTGCCTTCTCTGTGTCTTATCCTATAGAACATTGTGTAGAGGTGAAGAAAGGGTAGGGTTAGTCAGCCTAGAAGTTTTGTCAAAATAATTTGACACAATTAAGGAGATTAATTAATATCTGGAAGATCAATAACAAGATTGTAACCATCACTCCTAACAGCCATCAAATGAGCTGTAATGTGATGGATGAGTCTGATACTCAACGAAAACATGAGATAAAAAAGACAGCAAAAACTCAATCCCATAATAGAGCAATAGGAGTTAAGAGCGTGAGGTGGAGGCCTCCCTGGTGGTGCAGCAGGTTGAAGATCTGCCTGTCTGCTCCCCACTCTGTCTAATGAATCCTCTCGCAACCACCCCCAACCTCTGGCCTGTACCCCAGCTCTTGTATGCATAAATAAATAAATCCTTTAAAAGAGAGTGAGATGGGGGGAATGGGTGCAGTGGAAATGGTGGCTTTGAAGCCTTGATCAGTATTTCTCAAAGTGCTGTCTCTAGTCCAGCAGCAGCAGTGTCTTCCAGAACTTGCTAGAAATGCAAGCTTTCAGGTTCTATCAAGGAACTACCGAATCAGAATCTCCAGGGGATGACACCAGTATCTGCTTTTGACAAGCCCACCAGAAGATTGAGAATCCCTAGCCTCAAGTGCCGGGCTCTGGCCATGCCACTGTCCTTCCCACTTCTGTCTTTCTCTTTCTCCTCATCTCCATCAGAACTCCTCTAAATCTTCCACTGGATGTAGACGTGCCAATAGGGATATTCTGGTCCTGAGCCCTCACGAGGCTGGACCACACCCTCTTCCACTTAGTCCACCTGTGAAATGGCACAGACTTTTGAAAGGAATGCTAACAGAAATGAGGAGGAACAACCTTGAAACAATAAAATCCAAGAGTCTAGAAATGTACCTATGTAAACAGTCTGCTCCACCCGAGCTTTGGAATGAACTAAGGGTTTGAAGTCTACCCGTAATGTTTACTAACCGAATTATTTGGGGGATATGGTTTATTACTTTATTTTTAACTGCTGTAATGTTGAGATTAACCCATAAAGGATTACCACCAGAGGGTAACCGCTACCATCCACCCATCTTCCACCACCATACACCATTGTGCTTTGGAGAAGCTATTTCACTTTTCTGGGCCTCAGTTTACTTATCTTTCAAGTAGGTAGAATAACAGTATCTCCCCCCTGAAGGTATGAAGACTAACTGCGGTGTACGTACAGTGTTTACATAGTGAGACGCCCGTAAATATTGGTGTTTGGAAGAAGAAGGCTTTGTACTGTGTTTGGACTTGATTCGGTCAGAAGTATCTTTTATCTGGGGGGAGGGGGAGAAGAAGTATCTTTTATCTCAGGCATCAGAGGTGACCTAGCACACCTTATATGAAATGGTTGATTAATTAACTCGGGACAGGTGAGCAGGTATTACTGAAGGTAACAATCCCAAGGCTATTGTTGATTTATAACTTATCTGAGCCAGCTACTTTCTGTGATGAGCATATTCTTTAGACTGAATGAACAGTTTTCTGCCACAAACATACTTTATAAACTGTCTGCCATGTGTTTCATGGTTAAAGGCGAGAAGGTTAAACATCAGCTCTGTAGTTCATTAAGTATCTCGGCAGATTCTTGCTCCTCCCCATGCACCTTGAGGAGAAGCGATTTTGGACAAGAGGAAGAGACTGTAAGATTTGAATGTAAACAAGAACTTTGTTCCACCTGGAGGTTACATATTAAATTCAGGACTCAGAAATCAATTTCCTAATCTCCAGATCTTCCTTGGAGGTGTTATAAAAAGTCCAGAACTTTGATCTCTCAAGAGCATTTTTATCAACAGATTATTTCTTCTCAACGCCTCTTATCAAATACCACTTTGGGTCTGTAATGTTATTTATTTTTAAGTTTACAATGACTTTTTTTAAACCTTCATTATTTCATGCAAAATATTTTCTAAATCCGTTTATCAGTGTTTTCATGGCTTAAGCCTCTAGTTAAGAGGCTTAAACAAAAAAAGCCTAACTCCTTTTTGCCAGAGTAACTTTCTTGCCTCCTCTTCCTCCTCCTCCTTTTAAAGATTTATTTATTTATGCATACAAAAGCTGGGGTCTAGTCCAGAGGTGTGGGGGTGAGAAGAATCACCAGAGACAGAGTGGGGGGCAGAGCAGGCAGACTGACTGAAATACACCGCTGAGGGGAGCAGCAGGTGAGACTGGAGAGGTCTGCTGCGCCATGTGGGTCAGTTTCCTGGCCGGGGATCGAACTTGTGCTGCGGTGGCTTCATAGTGCTACCAAATTCCATTTTCTGTTATCCCAATTTTAGAGGTAGGGCAACTAGAGTTCAGAAAGGCCAAGGAAGAAGTCCTGGTGTAAAAAGTCATCTTTATTTCACTGAGCCCTACACTTGTCTACAAGAGCCCCATGTCCTGGTGCTGGCCAGCGCAAAGCATGTTTTGGCTGGGCCTGGTCTGGACGTCTGTCCACCCAACATGGGGCTTGTCTCTTCCACAGATCAAGTGGCTTGTGCAGAACCAGAAGTCTGCCAGAAGGTCTGTGGCAACCCCTCTGGCTGTTCCGACATTGCATACCCCAAACTTGTGCTGGAACTCCTGCCCACGGGTAATGCCCCTCAACCCGGTCGAGTCCACTGGGGCACCCAGGAAAAAGGATATTGGTTGGGTCCTGATCTGGGGGTGGGAGGGTGGTGGGAGAGTGGTGGGAGAGATTGGGACTCTGGGCCTAGGGGCTCATGGGGGTCCTACCCAGCCCGGCCCTCTGAGTCCCGCTCATGGCTTCTGTCCCTCAGGCACTCTGCCTCCCCAGAGTTGGCCCTACTGGCTCAGTCAGCTGTGCAGCTGGGTCACGGCACCACGAGGGAGGCAGCAGCTGTTGGCCGGGCCCACCTGAGCCCACACACTTCCCTCTGCTCCCAGGACTCCGCGGGCTCATGATGGCTGTGATGGTGGCGGCGCTCATGTCCTCCCTCACCTCCATCTTTA
This sequence comes from Galemys pyrenaicus, assembly GCA_019455555.1. Taxonomy (NCBI): domain Eukaryota; kingdom Metazoa; phylum Chordata; class Mammalia; order Eulipotyphla; family Talpidae; genus Galemys; species Galemys pyrenaicus. The sequence goes on from JAGFMF010011768.1 coordinate 11,425,274, forward strand.
ACAGTGCCAGCACCATCTTCACCATGGACCTCTGGACTCACATCCGGCCTCGAGCATCCGAGAAGGAGCTCCTGATTGTGGGCAGGTGAGGTCTACCGGATGGGGCCAGGCAGGGGAGTGCCAGGTCAAGATGCCCAGGGAGGAAAGTGCTGAGCCCACCCAGAGGCAAAGACCAACCAGGGACTTACCGAGGGCAGTTCAGATTCTTCTCACAGGACAGGTGTGGTGCATTGGGACCCCACATGCAAGCCACCCCTCCACCCACCCGAGAGATGGTCAGTGAGCACTGGGTGAAAAGACTCTTTGCTTTCACGGAGCTACAAGAGAAAGATAAGTCAACTGGCAATCACAGCCGCAGTGAGCGCTATACTGGGGAGCCCAGAAGCGCGGGGGCCGGGGGAGGACTGGGACCTGCAGGATGGATGAGTTAGCCAGATAAAAGGGGAGAGGGGGCTGGGGGGAAGGTTATCCTAACAAGGCTTCTGCAAAGTCCTGACATCTAATGAGAGAGACAGGCATGTCTCAATCGAGAGGCGTGTAAATTTTCTTTAAAATACATGCAAATAATTGGGGGCCTCCCTGGTGGTGCAGTGGGTTGAGCATTGCACTGTGAAGCATCTGCGGCACAGCAGTGCGAGTTCCATCCAAAGCCAGGGAGGGGGCCCACATGGCGCAGCAGACCTCTCCTGCCTCGTCCGCTGCTCCCCTCAGCAGTGTGTTTCAGTCCATCTGCCTGTTCTGCTCCCCACTCTGTCTCTGGTGAATCCTCTCACCATCCTGGACTCTGGCCTGTACCCCAGCTCTTGTGTGCATAAATAAATAAAAATCTTTTAAAAAAATGAAATACATGCTAATAAGCACGTTGAGGCCCTGGCCCTGAAGAAGGTGCTGCCTCAGCCTTAGCTTAGGAAAGGATTTATAGCTATGACACTAAAACCTAATCCATAAAAGAAAAAAAAAGATAAATTAGACTATCATAATCAAAAACCTTTTTGCCTCCAAAGACACCATGAAGAAAATAATAAGCCACATATTGAGGGAAGAAATTTACATGTCATATATCTGATAAATAATCTACAAACCTAGATTGTAACCTAGAAAATGGCCACGAGGTGCCACTGCACATACACCAGACTGGCTAAACTTGAAAAGGTTGGCAAGAAGGTGGAGAACCTGGAACTTTCCTGCATGGCAGGCGGGAATGTAAAACAGTTCAGCTGTTCTAAACTGTTCGGTATTTTCTTAAAAAGTTAAATGTAGGGGGTCTCCCTGGCGCAAGGGGTTAAGTTGTAGCACTATCAAGCCATCTGTAGCCACCGCAGCACAAGTTCGATCCCCAGCCAGGGAGCTGACCCACATGGCGCAGCAGACCTCTCCTGTCTCACCCGCTGCTCCCCTCAGCAGTGTACTTCCGTTGATCTGCCTGTTCTGCTCCCTGCTCTGTCTCTGGTGGATCCTCTCACCCCCTCTGGACTAGACCCCAGTTCTTGTGTGCATAAATAGCTTTTAAATGCATAAATAAAAATTAAAATTAAAAAAAATGCATAACTTAAAAAAAAAGTTAAACATAAACTTACCATCAGACCCAGCAGCTGCATCGCTAGAAATGGAGGCAGATGTCCACACAGAGATGTCCACACAAATGTCCACAGCAGCATTTCACAGCAGCCCCAAGGAGAAATGGCCCAAATGCCCACCAACCGGCCAGCATTTGGTCTGTGAGGACGCGTCTTCTCAACAGACTGTTTCTCAATAGAAAGGAATGAAGTGTTGACACACAACATGTGGACGAACCCCGAAAATGCTAAGTGAAAGAAATAAATTGCAAACAGCCACACAGTGCGTGGTGCCATGTCTACGAAGAGTCCAGGAGCAACAAATCTAGACAGACAGGCGCTGCCTCGGGTGGGGGCGGGGATAAACTGTAAGTGGGCGTGAGGGAGGTTCTGGAGGGGGAGAGGGCTGAAACTTGCTGGCAGTGATGGTCACCCAACTCTATAAATTTACCAAAGTTCCTGGATCGCAGACCCGCAAGCCACCCATCCATGGGTGAATCTCGGGGTGTGTGAGCTGCGCCTCAGTGATGCTGCCCAAAAGGGGCCCAAGGGCTCGGGAAGAGAGCACTAAGGGGCCTCTCTGCTGGCTCCAGGGTGTTTGTGCTGCTTCTGGTCCTGGTCTCCATCCTCTGGATCCCGGTGGTCCAGGCCAGCCAGGGCGGCCAACTCTTCATCTACATCCAGTCCATCAGCTCCTACCTGCAGCCGCCCGTGGCCATTGTCTTCATCATGGGATGCTTCTGGAGGCGGACCAATGAGAAGGTAGGTAGCTCCGGACCAGCCCTCGCCAGGCCAGAAGCAAGCGCTGTCCAGAAGAGGAGCGCGGGGGGCGGGTACACGCTGTCTTGACTTGAGTGTCGTGGGGAAGGCTGAGTCTTGGCGGTGGGTACGGGGAGGATGTGGCCAGGCCCTGGGTGAAAAAGCCACGGGCATTGTCAGCAGCATTTTGACTCATTTTGTCATTACACTGGGAAGTTGAATGAATAGGGAATGAGTAAATTATGTGCAATTTACTAATTATATGGGAAAGATCAGTAAGTAGCTGTGAACTCTTCCGAATCATGGACGCCTGCAGCGACCATCACGAGGAAGACAGACGTGGGGCACAGCTGATGGAGATTTCTGGAGGCCGGAGCTGGCCACCGCCGCTCCCGCTGTCTCTAAGATGGCCTTGCTGTGATTTGCAGGGAGCCTTCTCGGGCCTGATCTTCGGCCTTCTCCTCGGCTTGGTCCGGCTGGTCCTGGACTTTATCTATGTGCAGCCTCTGTGTGACCAGACGGATGAGCGCCCGGCTGTGGTGAAGGTCCACTACCTCTATTTCTCCATGATCCTGTCCTCGGTCACCCTGATTGTCGTGTTCACTGTGAGCTGCCTCACAGAGCCACCCTCCGAAGAGATGGTACGCTGGGGCTCGAAGCGATTTCCTTGAGACCCCTCACTGCAAGGGACAGAAAACAGCCCAGGCTGGTGAAGCAGAGGGTTGTTCAAAAATGCAGGAAGTCCATCCAGCTGGGTCTTAGGGCCAGTTTGATTTCAGGACTTGTACTGATGCTGCATCATCAGACGCATCTCTCCCTTCTGCTTCTCTTCTCTGGGTACTATTTGGGGCCAGCAGCTTCTAGGGGTGCATCGTATGTTCTCATTAAGCAAAAGCATAAACATTGTTTTTGTTTGTTTTTAAAGATTTTATTTATTTATGCACACAAGAGTTAGGGCACAGGCCGGAGGTGCAGGGGGTGACAGGAGTCACCAGAGATAGAGTGGGGAACAGAACAGGAAGATCGACTGAACTACACTGCTGAGGGGGGCAGCGGGCGAGGTAGGAGAGGTCTGCTGCGCCATGTGGGTCCCCTCCCTGGCTGAGGATTGAACCTGCACTGCAGTGGCTGCGGAAGCACCAGTGTGGCGCTCAGCCCCTTGCTCCACTAGGGAGCCCTAAAAGCATAAGCATTGTGCTAGCCTTTCTGGCCAAGTCCCTGATTCCCACTGATGGAGTCAGCTGAGGACACATGCTCACCCGCGAACCATCCGATCGCAGTGGCCCGGGGAACGTGAGCCGAATGGCTGATGGCAGGGTCCGGAGATGCCCCAGACCTAGACAGACCTAGGCTGGAGCCCCAGGGACTAGACAGAGAGAAGTCGAGATCCCATGAGGGAAAAAGGGTTGTAGAGGAAAGACAAAGTAGGTGGGGAATGTCCTGATTCTGGAAAGTGTAGGGATCTTTGTTGGAAGAGGAGTGAGAGAGCGAGACTGAGGTCGACCTGGGTTTGGGCAGGGGTGTGGGAAGGGGCCACACTCTCTTCCCCCAGGGCCTCACCGTCTGCCTCCACCCTTTAGGTCAGCCGCCTGACCTGGGCTACTCGTCGTGACCCTGCACCGCCAGAAGCACCCCTGCCCCCCGCCCTCTCTCAGAACGGGCCACTGGAGGCCAGCAGCACTGACATCCAGCTGGACAGCGTGCAGGAAAGCACGTCCAGACCCCGCAGCGGTGAGAGGGCTTCTCAGCTGTGGTCGGAGCCTGAGGAAGCACCGTGTGCTTACGGGGAGACTGGCCTTTTAAGTCACCAGCCAGAAAGGGGACTTGTGGAATTCTAGCGTCCCTGGGCCTGCCTCGCTTTGGCCAGAGAAAGCAGGCTCCTTAGTAACTTTCAACAGATCCCTCAGGTGCCCATCAACAGCTAACACGTGCAGTGCTCGCAGATGCCACTCTGCTCCTGGCACCTCTAAATTACTGGTTTCCAGCTGGCAGCTTGCAAACATATTTGGGCTTAGCACACCTACTGTTTTTTTTAAAATTTATTTATTTATGCATACAAGCACTGGGGTACAGGCCAGAGGTGTGAGGGGGTGAGAGGATTCACCACAGACAGAGCACAGAGCAGAACAGGTAGATCAACGGAGGTACACTGCTGAGGGGAGCAGCAGGCACAGCAGGAGAGGTCTGTTGCGCCATGTGGGCCCCCTCCTGGCCGGCAGCAGGGATCGAACTCATGCTGCAGTGGTTGCGGTTTGCTTCATAGTGCGTTGCTTAACCCACTGCGCCACCAGGGAGGCCCGCACACCTACTGTTTTAGTAAAATGTCAGTTAACCTTAGAAAGTTAGGTTTCACTTAAACTTCCAGATGTCCGTCTTCTCTTGCAAAATGGGAAGACTAGGTAGCACTGGGCCCACATGTCTGCGTGGCAGAAGTAATGGGCAGCTGTAAAGCAGCTGACCCTTAGAACTGGGATGTGCCCTTCGGTTTGCCAAGGTCCCCACCTGCCCCTATTGTCTCCATGACCGTGAGGCCATAATGGTCATCATCATGCTTGGTCTTTTTTAATCCTTAATAATTGTGAGTATGAACCCATGCCGAATTATTTTTTTTTCTTTTTTCTTTTTTAAGATTTATTTATTTATGCATACAAGCACCGGGGTACAGGCCAGAGGTATGGGGGGGTGAGAGGATTCACCACAGAGAGCAGGGAGCAGAACAGGCAGATCAACAGAAGTACACTGCTGAGGGGAGCAGCGGGCACAACAGGAGAGGTCTGCTGCACCATGTGGGTCCCCTCCCTGGCCGGCAGCAGGGATCGAACTCGTGCTGCAGTGGCTGCGGTTTGCTCCATAGTGTGTGGCTTAACCCACTGTGCCACCAGGTAGGCCCCCCCATGCCGAATTAAAGCAGGAAACTCAGCGATAGATCCAGAAGGTCATGTGTTTGAACAAAAACAAAAGGGAGAACCTTTCTTGGAAGAGGTGAAGACTGCTTCGCCATATGTATTAAGCAAGTCAGCTCCCCTGACTCCGACATGCCACCTGCCAGGCTCTGTGGGCAGCTGAGTTTGCCGCCCCAGCTCTTAATGGAGAACCTGAGTTCCCCATAAGGGAAGCGCTCACTTCCCTCCACCTCCCAACCAGCCATGTGCCAAAGGGGAGGGGTGCGTGCAGCTAGATCTGGGTCCCACACCCACCTCTGCCATCGCCTACCAGCATAGGGCTTCCCTCCAGCTAGTCAGTCTGAGCTTCAATCTTTTTAACTGAAATTCTGCCCTGGAAAGCACTTAAAATCCTGAAAACGTCAACCTTCCAGAATCGAACAGTCTTCCACCATGAAGATGTCAACTTACACCTTCCAGAAAAGACAGTCCTTCCCATAGTTCTTCCCACAGAACACGCCCAGCTAGTCCTCTCCTCACCTCTCTGGGAGACACAACCTGAGCTTTCTTTGCTGGTTCTCTTAGGTGATGTGACCCCGAAGCGGTCCAAGCTGACAAGGTCCATCCTGTGGCTCTGTGGGGTGGAGAGCAAAGAAAAGGAGGCACCTCTGAGCAAGGTGGAGCCTGTGAGAATCTCCTTGGAGGAAAACCCCCTAGTGAAGACCTTTCTGGACATAAACCTCATCATCTGTGTCAGCTGTGCCATCTTCCTCTGGGGCTACTTCGCTTGATGTGGGGCGAGCCTACTGTGCTCCCCATTAGTTTCTAATGCATCACAATTTTTTTTTTTTTTTTTAGTGAAAGAAAAAAATGTAATAAAGCTTTGTTTGCCGTGAAGCTTCAAAGGTATCAATGGGTCATTTTCAATAGGGTAGGAGTTACTTGGTTTCAAGGAATAGAAACAACCTCCCAAACGGAATGTGTTGTTCGGGGCAGGGCGTGCAGAACGGGGTCAAGGACTCTGAGGGGCTGTGGGCTGGAGGTGAACCCCAGAGACGCCTCTAAAAGCAGTTTCCAGAGAGCAGTGCCCGACTCCGCAGGGCCCTGCCCGGCTGCCTCAGCAGCAGCTTGGGTTGTTGGGGTCACTTTAGGCCTCCTGGCTGCAGCAGAGCTGGCGTTGACTGTCGGCAGCACTGTCCTCCTTAGCCCCCCACCACTCGATGAGGAAAGCAGGAGCCCCAGTTGAGAAACTCGCATCCATGGGGCACTGCCCCGTGCGATGCAAGATGGCTGGACTGAGAGTCTGAGGCTGCAGGGCCCTGGAGAGAAGGGATGTGGGGCAGGACCAGGGAGAGGAGGGCGGGGGCTCCGGGGTGTGGCTCTAGACCACCAGCCCATGGTGCCAGCAGATGAAGCTACAAGCAAGAAGTCAGATGGTCCATCCAAACCTCCAAACACGGGCATGTGTGGGGCTCATGGGCTCGGGAGGGTGCTGGGTGCCGGAACCTCCAGTGGACTAGGGGCCCTCTCTGGAGCCCCCAGGAGCCAGACCATCAGGGAGGCCCAGAGAGGTGGTCACTCAGTCCAACTGCATCTGAACTCTTGGGAATGACCACAGGGCAGAACCCGGACAACCGGGCCCCCGCGGTCTCTGAAGTGCTAGGTCAGGAATGGGCTAGATGGCTGCTGAACGCAAGGCCTGGCGAAAGGAACAGGCCCCTGCCCCGGTATAGTTGAGGGAGGGAGAGCAGGGGCAGGGGGCTTGAGCACACAGGACTCGAACCTTCCGTGAGGAATTATTCTGCAGAGCAGGGAAGGGCAGATCCCAGCAGCATCCTCCTGGAGCTTGGTGGGTCTGGTGAGGGCAGGCAAGGCCCGGAGCACGGATCCCGGATGTCTCCCCAGCGGTGCAGGCTATCGGCCTCTGCGGTGTGGAGCCAGGGCATAGGGCCCAGCACCGGGTGACTCCTCCAGGGTAACCGCATCTTTGCAGCACCTCGGAGACGCTGCCTCCCTGACGCAGGGAGAGCTGAGTGCCCGAGGCTGGGCTGCTCCCCGGACCCATGTCCCCCGACCAGAGAAGACGGCAGGCGCCTTAGCTTGGCATTCACCTTTGACAAACATACAAATCAAGTCGCGATCACTTTTGTTTAGACTGCAGCTGCTGGGGTCGGGAGGTCGCTAAAAACAAGGGGAGAGGGGAAACAGAACGACATGGTGCGGGACAGCATGAGGATAATGCTAGTCTGGGGGCCTTCCTGGGTTGGGAGCACCCACACCGGGCCAGCCTCCCCGAGCGTGAGCCTGACACGGAGAGGAGCCAAGGACAGACACGCCTGCGTGGACAGCCGGGCACCTGGGGACCAGGACTCAACAGGGAGGGGCGACCCCCACAGAGACCCTGGCTTTGTCTAGCTCTGCTCTAGAGCCAGGGCGAGGGAGAGGAGTGACCCCTGGGTGGCGATGAGGAAGGAAAGAGCACCTGAATGGGGGGAGGGGTTGTGTGACATAGTCTCAGTGTAATTAATAAGTGTAGGGGCTTTGGGGGCACAGGGAACGTTAAATGAGAGGTAACGTGATGGCCCTTCTCAGATAAATGGGTTAAGCCCATTCCTAGCGGAAGGAGGCCCAGGGTCTTCTAAGCCGGGGCAGGTCGTGATGCCGCCGGCAAGCGGTTCTGTCACGGCAGGCTCAGGGCAGCCCACGCTGGCACGTGAGCACCCCTCCCCTCCATTCTCCAGAGGACACCAAATCTGGGGCGCAAGGGGCTGTCCTCAGAGCAGCGGTCCAGACTGCCGGCCTCGTGTGCCCCCAGGAATTCCAGCTCTGGGAAGGAAAGCAAAGCTTCCTGCCGTTGGACAAGAGACCCCCAAGGCTGGTCGGGCTCTGACTTCCGCTCCGGCTGTGACTAGAGGTCCCCAAGGCCTGTGGGGACCCACGTTCCTAGAGGGGTGAGAAAGGGTGTCAGGACCGTGGGAGCAAAGGGCCTGAGGGGTAATGCCGGCAGGGAAGGCCAGGCGGGGCTGCCCGGGACACCTGGCTGCGCCCTCACTCTCACACTCGTCTTCCCCTTGCTGCATCGCAACAGACGCCCACAGCCCCCAGCTCCACACACAATCCACAGTTCTGTCTCCAAGAATTATAGTTTTCATATAAACCATAGAATATATTTAATTCAAATTAAACATGAAACTAGAATAATGTTCGGTCCTTATCAAGTAGCCATTACATCGTTAAAAAAAAAGAACAGTACGTTTCTTCCTAGTCCTGGCGACCCAGCAAGGTAGAGTCACATCCAGTTTGCTGAGGCGGCGGATCCAGCGGTCGCCTCAGTGCGTGGCGGCGGGCGCGGGGGCGGGAGCACAGACGTACTTCACAGGACAGGGCTCTGCAGCGAGTCTGGAGCGCTGGTGCCCTGGGCCAGCGGGTGGCGGCCGGCGCCGCTGCCCGCCACTCTCCAAGCTCCCCGCGCCGGCCATCGCCAGCTGAGGCGCCTTGTCTCGCCGCGGCCCTCCTTCCGCTCTCCGGTGTTCGTTGTTTTTGGCATGGCTTCTTCCCTAGTGAAGAAAGCCAACTTCAGGACACAGGTCATGCAGCTTTCGGTGTCGGCCTCTACGCTTCTCCTGCACCGAAAGCCTTTCGCTGTCTGGTCTGCGGGGTCCAGTCCGCCGGCCCGGCCCGCCGGGGAGGGCGCTGGGCGGCGGCCGTCTTCACAGGGCCGTGCTCTCCGTGTCGTTGTCCATGTCCAGCAGGATGCGGCCCGGCAGGTCTTTGCTTGCTGAGTCTGAATGCACGTCAGGAAAGATGCGAAGCGCTTCTGAAACCCTAGAACTGGCGTCTGGACAGAAACACGAGACGGTATCAGTGCGCGGGGACGCGCCGGCGGCCACCCGAGGACGCCCCGAAAACAGAAGCTGGATGTCAGGAGCTGCTATAGTGCCCTCCCTAGAGGCACCCCAGCCGCAGGGGCAGGGCCGCAGCCGGGGTTCCTGGTTTGGGGCCTGCCTCTGGGTGGAGTCCTAGAGACGCAGACCCCAGGCAGCCCCTGGGCTGTGGGGCAGTCGGGGGCTCGCCGGACAGTGCCCTCTCCTCTGGGGCTCACGTGTCCTGTTATTTGCATGCTGCCCTCAACCTCCGCACCCGTGCATTGGGCTGGTCCTGCGGGTCATGGGCGCCAGAATGTCCCTGGGCACTGCCAAATGTCCCTTGGGGGCACGGTCACCCCTGGCTGACACACCGAGGTGGCAGCCCAAATCTGAACAGTTCTTTTTTTTTAAAGATTTATTTATTTATGCATACAAGCACTGGGGTACAGGCCAGAGGTGTAGGGGGGGTGAGAGGATTCACCACAGAGAGCGGGGA
>JAGFMF010011768.1:11435036-11483416 GCA_019455555.1 Galemys pyrenaicus
TGGCCGGCAGCAGGGATCGAACTCGTGCTGCAGTGGCTGCGATTTGCTTCGTAGTGCGTTGCTTAACCCACTGCGCCACCAGGGGAGGCCCCCCAAATCTCAACAGTTCTAACACTTGTACCTTCGGCTCCTTTCTCGTGTTGTGTTGGCCGGAACCCCTCCAGCAAGTGACGCGGGCCCCGGCCCCGGCCCCGGCCACTGCCTCTTGCCTGCGCTCAGACACCTTCCTGCCCGCGGGCACTGCCCAGGGAGGCGGTAGGTCTCAGATGGTTCATTCACCGACAAGTATCTACCCAGCCCCCACCACGTGCCAGGCATGGCTCTGGCTGTGAGACACGGTGAACGAGACAGACACAGCTTGAGGGAAGCCTGCGGCCAGCTGGGGAGAGGGCCCCAGAGGAGACAGCAGACTCTGCTTCCCTTGTGCCTGGAGGTTGCAGAGGACGTGAGAGCCTGGCGAAAGCCTTCAGGCTGGCCCAGGCGCAGAGGGAGTGCTCAGATTTGCTGTAGCTTCACTTCGCCAGGTTAAAGCTGTGTGCCGGGAGCAGAGACGGCACTGGAGGGGGAGGTGGGCGTGTGCTGGTTGGGGCGCAGTGACCCCAGCTCTGCCCTTGCTACAAGATGCTCCAGGAGGAGGTGCACCTCTAGGAGGCTCCCCACACTGAGACTGGCCTTGCCCCACATACCCCTGCAGTGCTGGGCTGGGATATTTACTTCCTGGAAGGTCCTTTTCTTGAAATGACCCCGGACTTGGCAGACCTGCTCCTCAAGGTTTCCTATGCACAACTGAGGAACTTCCAGATTTATGGAGGTGCCAAGGAGTTCAGGTGCAGAAGGAGGTACACTCAGGCCCTTCTCCCCAAAGGGAGTTTGCTTGGCCTTGGGTGAGGGTCCTCGGGGAAGACAGCATTTGAGGGGGAAATGGGTTCGATCTAAACATTGTTTTATTTTGGTAAAAAAGAGAAAAAGGTTATTGTAGAAAGATGCTTGTGGGAATTAATTTTTTTTGACACCTCTATAACTTTCTGGCTGTGAATTCCTGCAAGGCCAGATCATTGTAAAACCAGCCAGTGCGTGTGAGTTGCAGCATCAGCGGCCTGTGTACACAAAAGAGGACGTCCTGGGTTTGTCCTTCACAGAACGGACGTGATGAGGCAGGGGCCGTGTCTGTCTTGTTCACAGCACCTCTCCAGCACCCAGAACTAGGCTAATGGTGGATGCGCAATAAACCTTGTGGCTAGCCACGGGCTGGGGGGGGTAAATGGGTGGAGGGAACCATCTTTCCAGCCCTCCTTTCCCAGAGCTTGAAGTACAGCGGCAGCCATGCCTGGAAGACAGCCCTGGTACTGTTCAAGAAGTTCATGGCAGACTGACCTCCTTGCCATTAACCAGCCCAAGACGACAGGTGGGGTGGCTGCAGGGTTTCTTCTCGACCAAACACTTTCCAAGAAACTGTGGAACTGACATGCCTGGGGGAAGCGGGAGGCAAAGGCCCCGCCCTGGCCAGGCCGACCTCTACCGAAGGGTTTACATGCACACGGTACCCACCAGCCACCTTCAGGGGACAAACTTCCCTCTGAAAGGAAAATCCTTCCTTTTTTACATCACATACTCATCATTTCTGGATGTGTACCTTTCTGACTTTCCTTAATGATTGATGAGGACTACACACTGCCTGTACACGCAAGGGAAGAGGCGTGGAGGGCGCCTGAGGAGTCCTACCCCCATCGGGTCGGCCTGGGGCTGCCGGCGCGCTCCGTCTCCCGGGCCCTCTCTGTCTTACACGGACCATTTCTTGGGTGAAAACACCATCTGTCTACGTGCGACCAGCAGGAGTTATGGCCTGCGTGCGGAGCTGGCTTCCGAAACAGGACTCTCTGGCACACTCACTGGCTGCACGGCCCCCCACTAGTGGGGTGAAGTGCCCCTCGCTGGCTCACTGAGCCCTTAAAGCCCCTCTCTGCCAGCGTCAACTCCACTGCTGGCATAAGGACAGGGGACTCTGCCAGGCTCAGCACCTCAGCCAGCACTGGACACAGGTCCAGGCCAGACCCGCCGGGCTCAGAGGGCGGCTCTCAAGCAGCCCACCGTGGCCCTCCTCCCCCAGGGAGTTTGCACGGCCTTTGGTGAGAGTCCTCAGGGAAGACAGCGCTTAAGGGGAAGATGGGTTGGCTCCTGAACATTCTGGTTTTAGTAAAAAGGAGAAAAAAATTACTGTGGAAAGATGCCTGCAGGAATTCATTTTTTGACACCTCTGTAACTTTCTGGCTGTGAATTTCTGTAAGGCACCATTCTTCATACTTTTCAAGAAGAGCTCGTCTTTGGGCGCATCGCTGAGAGCTAAGTTTGTATGACAGTTATTATATTCAAAAGAAAGAAATCAGGCATAGAGGGGGCCCAGGAAGCTCAGAGGCAGAATGTGAGGTGCTTCACCTCCAGTCTGGGGCTTGAACACATGGAAGCAAACTCCTTCTTTCCCGGAGCGCCGTCAGCAGAGGCAGGCCCCCAAGGGCCAGAGCTGGCGCCCCCGCTGGGCATGTTCCTGTCACTTCAGCAGCCCTGAAGGTGCGCGCTGGGTTGGGCCCACACTTCAAAAAGCCCAGGGCCACTGTGAGGGTCTTTCCGATAGGTCACAACCCAGACAACCCCGGAAATCACACGGTGCAGGCAATCTGCAGGGTGACAACAGCCCTCCCCGTCCTTCTCCAAGCCAGTCTGAGTGTGACTTCCTCCTAACCCGCACCAGTTTTCAGGGCTATGAGAGGCTTTGAGTGAACATTCTATTATTTTAGGCAAAGGAGAGATTCTGTTCACCTCTCACTGGCTGTTTATCGTGACAGGATTTGGCATCTATGTATTAAAAACAAACTCCAAGTAGAAGCAGAACTTACTGCAGTGCCCCAAGATGAGCAATAATACAGCTGCCTAATGAAATATTAGCAGCCCTTGAAAAAGGTGGTTATAAAAACCACATTCTAGCATGGGGAAGGGCATGTGATGTAAAAGAAAAATTAAAACGCAAGATCAAATCTATGTGTGCCACACAATTATGATCACACCCCTTTTTAGGGAAAAAACTAGACGGAAGAAAGTGAAGCATGAATCACAGACTGCTTTGGTTGTAGGAGGGTGACTTAGTAATGCTAGTCCCCAGATTTTCTTTAATGCCTACTTGTTTTAAATGCATTCCTTTTACGACTTGGAGTTCAGTTTTAAAAAGAGAAAGCAGTGGGAGCCGGCCAAGCACTGTGCATCACGGTGTCGACTGGGGCTGGTCCCCACAGAGGATGGAGGGCTCAGGGTGTTCTCAGGCTCACGTGGTTAAGAAGCAGCTTCTGCCTCGATCGCTGTCCTTCTAACCCACATGGAACTGATACAGGTAGACCCAGGGGCGCGTCAAACCAGAAGGTGAATGCCAGGGCCATGGGCTCTGGCCGTTTTTAATTTATATATTTCTTCTTTATTTCGTTTTTAATGTTTGCAAATGCATCTGACGCATAACTCCGGTATTTTTTTTTTCTAGGTAAAAATGACAGTAAGTATCTATCATTGATTTAGACCCACTGTAGGTTCTGGTACTTTTCTGAGTTTCTCTAACTTAATCCCTTCAACAATAAGTCTCACATTGCATTTCCACAGATGGGTGTCACAGAGAGCGCTGGGATGCTAATCCAGGCAGGTCCGACTCTACAGTGTGTTCTTTCACTACCCCTCAGGCCTGCTGAGTACAGGAAGAAAGGAAGTGAAAGCACAAGCCCAGCCCCGTGCCCACGTGGACACGCCCGTGAACACACGCAGTACGGAGAGCAATGACAGCGAGCACGGACGAAGCCAGCTTCCTTAGCGCGTGCACCATTAGTAGGGATGCAAGCAGCAGGGTTAGGTGACGGTTAGTAACAGGCATTAGTGCACAAATATGATCATCAAGTAGCAAAAATGCTTTGGCCAATCAGGTGCCTTTTCCTTACCATTAAATATTCCAATTTCAGTTCTTACTGAATATGGCAGGTCATACATCTAAATTATTTAATAAAATGTTTAAATTAGAACACTGCTAAAATCTACCACTTTAAACACAGCAAGACAAGCTCTTTGGCTTGCCAAACTAAAAACCCTACTGCTTTCCAGAGTAACAACTGAGAGAGAGACGCGGAATGACGCCGGAGTCCCTCCGCTCTCCCAAGCCGGTGCTGGCGGCCAGCCCTACTCCACAGCTGTGCTCTCCCCGGGCGCCGGGCTTCATCTCCTGCTCAAGATCAAATGCTCTAAACGAATCATCTGTTTTCAGGAATCTAAGGTTTTCCAAGCGAAAACAAGATGTCATAATAAGGCCTGCCTGTCCGAGGAAGTTATGCCTTTTCTTCTCAAAATGTACAATGGTCAACAGAGGCACGGTCAGCACCTGCAGATCCATTCATTTGAAATGTGGCTTCCTGTGCACTTCTCACGGCAGTGCAGGCACTTTCAGAAATTAAAAGACAACTGGGGTGTCTGACATTTCCTGAGTTAGGAGAACTCACAGCATTGGCTGTTGTGTTTTTTTAAACATTCAACTAATATCTTAAGGAAAAGTACTTTGAATATGAAATTTCATTGACCTGACAGTTATAAAATAAAGAGCATTACAGAGTTGTAGCAGATCAATAAGATAACCTCCTGGAATAAATATACCCCAGGTAAGCAGGGTACACAAAAACAGACAAAATCCTGGTTTAGCATCTTTCATCTACGTAAGGAAAGATCTGGGGATGAAATTTTGGGGTGTTGCAACTACCTAAAGTTAAAAAGCTCAGCCTTACTTAGGGGTTAGTCACTTTGCTCGCTCTGTGCATGACTTTCCACCCAAGGGGGCAAACCCAGACTTCTGAGTTAATTATCACAGAGTCAGGAAGGTGGCCTCACTTCATGCCCTCCTTGTGTTTTAAAGCTTGGGTTCATTTCCCCTTCCGGTCCCTACAGAAAGTCTTCCTCAGACCGAGCCACCGAAGGCTTGAGGCCCAGAGCTGAGCTGTGCCGTGCAAATGGGCACCTACAGGCAGAAGCCCGAGGAGCCTCACAGCACCTTTTAAAAAGCTCATGTGGTTTAGGAAAGCAAAATGGAAGCATGCTAGAATGCAAAGGAATTTAGTGTGGGATCTTTGAGGAAGGTTTTTTTATTTTTGGTCCTGAGAATTTTGAGCATCAAATTAAGAAGCTCATGCAGTTAACTTGCATTTAGATATAAAATTAAAAATGAAAGCTTAAGAAACAGGGACGCGATTTTCCGAGTCCTCCTGGGCTGAATGCGGATGAGCCAATCAATGACAGTTAAATCACACCGCGAAGAGCAGAGCTTGTGGAAAGGCTTACCAAAAAGAGAGAACTTCTCAGTATCTCATCTGAGGGGCTTTAGACCTACTGACATCTATTTCTGAAGGGGGAGCCAGTTCTCAGCTCAAAGTGCTTCTGGCAAGAACGCAAGTGAAGCCTGCAGCCACAGGACGGGAGGCCTGGGGCCAACTGGCTGCTCCTGAGCACAAAGTCAAAAGCACAAAATACAAAACGCAGCTAAGCAGGAGCTTTTGGGGCTGAGGTGCAAGCTGCTGGGGCGTTACAGACCTTAGTCCTGGAAACCTTCCCCACCTGTGAGGGCACTAGGAAGGGCATCTATTGGGAAACAAACAAACAAACAATGTGACTTTGTTTTCTTAAAAACAAAGGCTGAGGTGTCATCAGAAAAAAGCCATTAACCATTTATTAACACTTGTGAATTATGCATTATATTCCTGGGGTGGAGGGTGGTCAAAAGATCAACTGGCCATGGAAGGCAGCAGGCTGGCCTGTGCCACGGGTCACTTTCAGCAGCGGTCACTCAGTAAGCTGGAGAGCACGCAGACGAATCTCAGCTTCTCTGAGAAGTTTCACTTAAAAAATTTGTAAACTAGGCTATTGTAAAAAATGATTCAAAGCTCCTAATTACCATTAAAAAAAAAAACTCCATCCACTTCATCCTTAAATCAAACAGTAAATTAGGGCACTTGGAGTGGATTCTTTCTAAATCATAATTTAGTAAAAGGGCCATGTGCATGTCTATAAAAAATATTCCATTAGGCAGCCCACTAAAATCTGTATAACCCACCAGCCTAAATGGGTTTTCACGGGAGCTACGGGGAAATCTTCCTTCGCTGCGAGAGGGGAGCACTCTGCTCAGAGCAAGACCCCACTTTCCGCGGCATCAGGCTTGGCATGGACCATGCTTTTTAAAGCACCTGAATACTTCACTTAATGTGAACATTTTTACTCTTGGGGAGAAAATAAGCATTTTATGAGGACTTCACTAATGAATGAATTTCAATTTACTTGAAAAATGTAAATGCAGGTAAGCCTCAGTCACATAAAGAACCTGCAGATGGGGTGGGCAGGTCAAGGCCAGGTAGAAAATGCCTCGGGTGGGTTCCTCTACGGTGTCTCCACCCACCCACCTCTACTGTCCTACCACTGAGGCTGTGGTGCACAGCCCTCCTCACTGGGTGCTCCCCCAGCCCTGCTCTACACCAAAGCCTCAAAGGAGGGCAGCCAAGTGGAGGGGGGTTGCGAGCAGCGTCCACTTACCCGTGACTATTTTGGAAGCGGTGGGTGCTGCGTTGGTGAGGCTGCCGTCCACAGCCGAGTGGGTGCCAGGAGGGTGAGGGGGCGGGGGCACGCTGGGTCGGTTCCGTGGCTTCGGTACTGGTCTCGGTCTCGGTAAGGTTCCAGTATGCGGCTGCGCAGTCTCAGGGTTACTCACCGCCTGGGTCTGCGACGTGTGCAGGCCCAGGTTCTGCTTTCCTAAGGGCGGAGTGCTGGGAGGCGTGGGGGTCTGGGGCGGCGTGGGGGCCGGCTGCTCCAGTCCGGCCTCCCCTGGCGGGCCCTGGACCCCTGGCTTGCCGGGCCCCAGCGGCGTGGCCTGCGTCGGGGGCTGCGGCGGCGGGTGATTGGGCGCTTGGATGGGAGGAAGGCTGCTGGAGTACCTCCGGGGGCCCGAGAGCTGCGAGGGCGCGCCGGGCTGGCCTGGAGCCTGACTTGGGTGCTGAGTGGGTGGAGAAGGACTTCGGGTGGTGGGTTTCGGTGACAGACTGGGGGGATGCTGAGATGTTGCTGGAGAACTCTGGCCCCCCGCATGGCCCGGAGGTGGGTTTCCAGGTTTTGGGGGCGCCGGAGCAGGTTTTTTAACAGCTGCGCAGAGGAGAAAATCCCTTTCAGTAATAACAGCACAGTCATCGCCCAAGACCTGAACCAGAACTTTTCCTGGTTCCTGGTCACTCCCCGCGAAGAGTCATGTGGTGTCACATGCCCCATCCCACGCGACCCAGGGGCCACTCCACCTCTGGGGACTTCCTCCCCCAAAACCCCATGGTCCATCTGACAGTGGCCTGGAGCCTGGCCTGGGTGCTGAGTGGGTGGAGAAGGACTTGGGTGGTGGGTTTCGGTAACAGACAAATGCAAACTAAGGGACAATTTTCAAAACGCCTGACTAGCACTCCCCAAATGTCAGGGCCACCAAAAAAAGGAGGGCTGAGAAGCTGCCATAGAGCAGAGGAGACCAAGGAGACCAAGGAGACGTGGTGACTAAATGCCAGCTGCTGTCCTGGGTGGAGCCAGCCTTCCACGAAAAAACAGCCAATACAGAAAAACTGGTGGATTCAAACAATTTCGCAGCTTAGTTAAGAGCAACGTACCAGCGTGGTTTTCTCGGCTGTTAGGTAAAAAGTTTGGTTAACAAGGTGTGTGTGAGTGGGGGAGCTAGGTGAGGGTGTGTGGGGATCTCTCAGCACTATGCCATTTCTATAAATCTAAAATGACCCCAAATTTAAGTGCTTTTTTTAAAAAAAAAACTCATTCCTTTAATGACGTGTCATTTAAAAAGGTCAGTAAGTATAAAACTTGGCAACTAGTGGCCAGCCCACCTGCACAGAACGGCTGCTCTCACCCCACTGGACAGCCCCCATCTTCTCACCACCGGTGGTTGGGGAGAAATGGAGAGAGGCGAGAACAGTGGGGGTCACCCAGGCACGACCGGTCTGCCTGCATATCACACGACCCTGTCCTAAGCCACCTGCTCTTAGAGGGCTTGATTTTTTCTTTATAATAGAAATTCTACCCGTTCCAGAATCACTGAATTAACATATTCTAGATAGAAATATGAAAAAAATCCAGAAAATCACCCCAGAATTACCACTTCTGGGTATTTATCTAAAAGAAATGAAATCAGGATCTTGAAGAGATATTCAACTCCCCTGCTCACTGCAGCATTAAGGAGACAACCTAAATGTCCATCAGCTGATGACTGCATGAAGAAGGTGACGTATTTATACATAATGGAATACTAGTCTTTATGAAGAAGAAAATTCTGCTATATGACAATATGATGAACCCACTGTAAATAAGTAAAATGAGCCAGGCACAGAGCAACAAGTACTGCGTGATTTCCCTTACATGTGGTGTCTGAAATAGTCAAACTGAAGCATCAGACTGTGGAATGGTGGTTTCCAGGGGTTGAGAGGAGGGAGCTGTGAGGAGGCGGAGCAGAGAGCTGCTTGTCAACAGGCAGAAAGCTTCGGTCATGCTGGATGAAAGCCTGAGGGCTCTGCCGCAGGACAACGTGCCTCCAGTACAGCAGTGCACTTAGTCACACTGAACTGTATGCTTAAAAATTTAAGAGCTCATGTTAAGTGTTCTTACCACAATAAAATTTTAAAAGAGAAAAGAACACATGAACCACATGAAGATGTGGGTCAGAATGTTCTGGAAAAGAAAATGAGGCAGCTCTAAAGAGAAAATGGGTTTGGTGCATCCAAGGACTAGGAAGCAGGCCAGCAGGGCCCCAGTGCTAAGAAAGAGGGAAGAGGAAGGGCTGGGCCCCATGTTGGGAGGTTTGCATGGAAGCCCTGGGGATTGTCAGTTAGGAGCGGACAATACCGGCTTTGCGTTTGAGAGCAGTTTCCCTGGCTTTCCAGCATGGCTGAGGAGAGGATGAAGGGGCATAGGTGGGAACTGTTCAGATGAGGTTTGCAGAGCTGTGGGGCCTGACCAGCACAGTGGCTGTGGCGGTCCTCAGACAGAGGAAGGACTAGGAGCACCAGATTTCTGGAAAGTTGGGAGTTATGGAAAAATGCTTTTTCGTTTGTTAAGTTTTGTATTTCTCAAATGCCTGTGTTTGCACTCCATATTTTTTTTCCTTTCTCTTTAATATTTTAAAATTTCCCACTTGCCATTTTAAAACAGATGCAGAAACGACTGTCCAAAGTCTCTCGGCCTGAATCTTTGCATGCACTTCCCCGCGGGCATGCAGTGAAGGGGCTACTTACCCCGGCGCAGAGTGTGAGGACTGGGGCCTGCGGAATTGTGAGCCGGGCCCACCGAAAGCTGATGAGAGCCCGCGGTGGGCTGGGCCTGGCTCGTGCCAGTGGTCGGCTGGCTGCTGTTTCTCCCTGGTGCTGGCGCAGCTGCAGCGTCCTTGGGCTTCGGAGGACTAAGGGGAGCAGAAGTCAAGTTAGGTATCAGGCATTCTGGCTAGAAACGCTAAGCACACTATAAAACACTAAGCTCAATCAGTTTTCACCTCAGTAGGCAAGGAGGCAATCTGAAATTTTACATATTTCACTCTGGGCCTATAAAGCTAATATGTTTATTTGATGCTGCACAGGATCACATATTTTATGAGACTCACTGCATCAGACTGTCCTCCATCTACTCTGCCCCTAAGATGTGATACAGACCATTTCACAGCCATCTACAGGAGCTTCAAGTTATTGCCTGTAGTTGAATTGGGCAGTATTTAAAAAAAAAAAGAAGGGGCTTTGAGACATCAAAATAATGTGATTTTTTCATACACTCTATGAAACAAAACAAAAGTTATGATTTAAAATCCCAATACTCTGAATTATAAAGTGCTTAATCAACAATTTGGATTTGAGGAGGGGAAGCAAATGGTCGCTCAACAGAGCCCAGAACTCGTGGACAGTAGTACTCAGGTACCCTGCTTCCTGGCCAGAACTTATGCGGACTTTACAGAATTTTAGAGCTACATTTTGTCAGTCACCAAAGACTGCAGGTCATTAGTGAAACAGACACAAAATATCTACAGAACATGAAATACTAAGAGCAAATCGATGTCTGACATTTCATCTGTCCTTGCAGTGAAGGCAAATTATTGTCTATAATACATTCAATCCTGACTAAACAAATGGAGTGCCACAGGTGAATGGAAATGTGAGTCTGCTAATACTTTCATTCCCCAAACAAAAACTTGAAAGCAGAACAAGTACATGTATGGAACAGTAGCTACTTACAGACCAACAGGGAGCTTATGATGGCAGATGAAGCCCTCAGAAGTTTGAAGCCTTATTTGTAATCAAAAAGTGAGCTTTCCCAAACTATTCGCGTAAACAGGAATGCAGGGATGCACCGAGCGCCGCAGTGCAGCTCTGAGGGCTGTGAGATTCTTCACACAGGTCAGGGGCTGAGCCGCGGGCCCTTCCTCCCCAGCCCAGGAAGATAAGGTGAGGCCGTTTGCCCACGGCAGATCCATCTCTCCGCATGGGAAAACATGGCTAATCAGGAGGTCCTTGTTTCACGTGTTTACTTTAAAAATGAGCAGCTAGTGCTTTACAGATGGCCGAAGGAGCGCACAGGACAATTAAGACTGCAGCATCTGCCTGCAGAGGGCTCATCTTTACAGCAGTTGCCAATTTGGGGCCGCCTCCAAGTGGGCATCTGCCCAGGTCAATGTGAGAACAGAATGAATGAAAATTCAACCAAGTTCTCAAGCTCAGAGGTACTTTTTCTTACAGTCCTATGTGCTTGTAGCTCACTCCAGGTGGTTAGTCAAAAAGTTAAGCAACAAAAAAGCTTCCTCTCTTGTACTTGTGTATGAGCTCCCCTACAGCACTGGGCCAGGGGCGGGAGGGCGCGTTAAGTCACCTAGTGCATGTAGTACCTATTAGTCAGAGATTAAATCTGATGGGGTGAGCGGTGGATGAGTGAAGAAGCAAGTGAATGAAGGGATGAATGCCAGAAATACTGTAACCTAACTTGCTACGTTCAGACATTTGCTCATTAGTACACGGATGACAACAAGCAAACGACACATCAACGCTGAGGACGTATATATATGCTAGACACGCATAGGCTTCCAGCTTCCAGCACCAAAGCAGTACGGTCAAGAAAGCAAACAAGCGTTGCTTTCTTGAAAATAAGAAAGGAAGCAAGCAATCTGCAGTCTTTTGGTCCATTCTTTGCCAACTGGAGGAGTGAAGGCAAATCCGGCCCACTCTATGCCGAGTGATTCTGCAGGTGTGCATGCTGTGCCCACGGGCCAGCACCTGCAAGACGCTGGGGTGTCCAGCACTCCCTGTCAGCAGAACCAGCCTCCTTACCTGCCATCGCCCGGGCTCGGCCCCTGCTCCAGCAGGCCCGCGGAGTTGGGGACAGTCCCACCCCCTGCGCTGCTTTCAGCCCTAGCGCCCTGGGGAGGGGGCTCTGGGCCCGCTGGCGCCAAGGTGCTGCCATCTGTGGGCGGGAGTGGCGGCTGGAAAGCGGGGGACAGGTGCTTTCTATTTAGAGTACCACCCCGCCGGTGGGCCTGGAAGTCCATAAGCTTCACACCAAAGCTACACAGAGAGAAGAAACAGTCAACACACCATGCAAGCCGACCATTAAGACAGAAGCCCCTCGGTCCACTCGTGTGAGAACCTTCACACGGTAGCCACCCACGCTGCCCAGCATGCAGTGAGACAGCAAGGACCAGTTACCGGCCATTCCTATCACCAGGGCAAGCAGTTCGAATGGGCTTTCAACCTGAGGGGTTCGATGGACCCGGTACTGACTCATGTCCTTTCTCAACATGGCTGTGAGCAGCTGGGAGCACACAGGTGCCCTGCCTGGGTGAGTGACAGCGTGTCAGCGTGTCTGCTCCCACACCATCGCCCAGCTCAATTCTGAGTGTGGGGACCAGGCAGACGCTGAGTCCAGAGGTCCTGCTGGGGTGCGTGAGCTCATCGCGCGCTGGCGACACTGAAGCTGGGAATGGAAACGCTGGTTGTGTGCACAGAATAGATCTGAACGGATACAGGAGACGGGAAAAAACAGTTGCTCTTGGGAATGAGACGGTGGTTGGCCGGAGGAGCGGTTAGAAGGAAGACTTACTTTTCACGTAAGTCGACCACTGCATGAACCTTCAAACTTTTCAGTTTGAAAAACAGATGCTAAGCAGCTTCCTGAGTTCATGTTTACTGGGTGAGACAGCGGGGAGAAGGCACTAGGCAGTCCCCTGGACCGTAAAAATCCAACACAATCTTTAACTTTTCTCAGGTAACCGAGAACTGGCCGTTGTGCGCGAAGCAGATCCACGACACTGCATCGCAGCACACGAGACTGATTGGAGCTGATCGTGAGAAGCTACCGAGTGTGTGAAGGGGGTTCGGACAAGTAGAACTTCACATCAGAGCTGCAGATTTCTAAAGGACAGAATCGGACAGCATTTTCCTTTGTTACGGGTTATATATAGCAAACAAAAAAACCAAAACCCAGCCTCTACTTTAAGATCGGCCAATCAAAAAAAGAGCTTGCTGCTTAGTTTTAAACTATTTCCAATAATGTTATGACACGTATGCAAGAAAAGCAGGTGAGTGCCGACAGGCCCTCTCACCCTTAGCGTGGCTGGTGAGTGCAGTGGCATTTCATCACACACTTGACAGTTATCGGAAGGCAAAAATACCAGGTTGTCTTAATAACCACTGAAATCCCACAAATCTCCCGTGGAGCACAGAACAGAGACTTGCTGTCCCTCATGGGGTCCCACCTAGCCACTTCTTCTAGAACTGGCCAGCAATGACGTTTCTTCAGCTGAACATCAGTTCAGTGGCTGGTTCCCACTGAGGAGCCAAGTTACAGCAAACAGAAGTCGCTCTCTAGACACCAAATCGCACAATGCACCAAGAGGCAACGGGTTGCTCTCATTTTCGGTTCTGGAAGCAAGTCCACAGCATATGACTCATTTTCCCTTTTTTCTGTCCCCGGCCCCCATCAAGTACACTCGGGAAGCTGCACTGTGTGTGATGTTCTTCCACCGCAGGGCCTGTCACAGACATGGAGCAAAGCTTGAACACACAAGGGGCTGCGAACTGGCAAGCTACACACCTATGTTACGGCCAGGTAACTGTCTGGGATGAGCTAGAGTGGACTTCCTGAAACTATGTGGACTCTCCAGTGGCGGGTGTGCTGGGTCACGCTGACTGCAGGGTTTAACAATTCTACGTGGTATCTGCTGTGGATTTGAAAGGGAACAGCCCTGAACACACCTCTCCTTCTTCACCAAGTCCCCCTCCATCACCGCCATGCTGGCCGGTCGCTTCCTCTCCAGGGTCCCCGAGTCAGAGTCATTTCCAGTGAGGGGTGAATGATTGGAATTTGGGGTGGCAAGAGGTACGAATGCTTCTGATACATTAAATTCCACCTCTGTAAGAAGAAACACAGACATACATGACACACACAGCACAAGGGCTGCGGGAGCTTTAAACCTGTACTGGAGTCTCCTGACCCAGTCACGAGCGGGCGCCCGGTGCGCTTGCTTTCCTAGCAGGCCCGGGGAGGCGAAGCGAGAAAACTGGAGGCAGGGGCGGGATATGACCCAGAAGTTACACACTCCTCTGTGTTCTTTTCGTTAAAGGAAAAAAAATCATGGGATACAGAACAGAAAATGAGACTGGATTACTTGTCTAAAAAATGGTTATTTACCGCTTGATATAAAAAACAGAAACGACAAGCAGCATCAAGTCTACTGCTGACGGCAGTTTTGTGACGCGGGTTTTCTCCAAGGGAACCCCGGGCAGAGCGCCAGTGTCCACAGCCCTCGTGGCAGCACCGAGCAGCCTGCTGAGCGAGGCGTGTTCTGGACAACAGGAAAACGTGGCCCTGGACCGTGACGCTCACACTCTGCCAGGCGGGACTGCTGCGCTTCTCTGGGCAAAGGAGGGCCGGGAGGGCCAGACTCCCGACGCTTGTCCGGTCAGCTTGCCCAAGCGGGGCCAGGCCCGCCACACACGGCTTGAAAACCCAGCACCTACGGACGAAACCCTAATTCTCAGACCTTCAGAGTGGTCCCAACCCCATCTGTGTATGAATCTAACTGTCCACCTAGAGGGAAAAGAAGCCACAGGGACCTCGGGCATGCGCAGCGCCTCTTCCTCTCCAGAGCGGCCCCTGGCTCTGTGTGTCCAGCATCTGAGCTTGTCGCATCGTCCCCCACCACCCATCCTTCTGCTGGCCACTACTGCAGGCTGTGTGGCCTCATGCAGTGGCCCGCGCTCCTGCAGGAACAGACGGCAGTCTTACCAGCGCACACAGCACCACGGGGCCTTTAATGTGCACTGGCTGAGAAGCTAATGCCAGTGAAATGTGCAGTGAAATGAAGTACAGTACAAGCCTAGTGCCGTTATGCCAAAACCTGAGTGCAAACAGTCTGGGAGGAAACGTGACAAAGTGAGACCAATTACAGAGCTATGAAGAACCGCCGGACTATTTTCCTCTTGAAAACGAGGTTTGATACTATGAAACAATTAGCTCTGGCAGCCAGTGAAGAGGTGATTACCTTCAGGGAAGAACCAGTCCGCGTGCTGTATGATGGGCTCGATTACGGCGACCACGTGCACAGAGGTGGCTGCCGCCATCTCGGCCAGCGTCCTGCAAAGGAAGTTCACAGAGGTGACTCACGCCGCTCCCCGAGGCAGCCCTGTGTCTGCAGGCCACAGCAGGGCCATTCCATTATTTTGAAAAGATAAACTAAGTTCAAATTCAGAGACTGAGGCCCTGAGGCCCTGGCCTATGAGTGTAGCAGTGACCACTCAGGGAAAAAGAAAGCACGGCGACAGCAGCAGGAGAGCGAGGGCTGGACACTGGTCAGGACGCTGGCCGTGAGCCGGTAACTGCCCGGGGTAGCCACCACCTGTGACTTACGATCACCAAAACCCACTCTGCCTCTACTGTGCCCAAGAGCGACTCAGTGTGTCTCAGGCCCTACCAGGAACCCAGGCCCCACATGTATACGTAAACACGGTCGTCACGTAAGCGCAGGCCCGAAGATGAGTTAGGGCACTGCAAGGGTCTGAGGAATCAGGGCTCACAAGGAAGAAAACAACATGCCCCGGCTGTTGCTCAGAACACCCCAGAAGCAGGCGGGCGGCAGAGGCCTTCATTCGCCCAGCTTCCACCACGCTTTGGGGTCTTCCACAACCTGGGGGCTGGCGTGAGGCCCACTCCACAGACGAGGACAACGGATTCCTGAGAGCCTGGGTCCCAGGTCTTAGCTCGAACCCACCCCTCCATTTTCATTCTGCTCTCTGTTCCCACCGGGAGGACTCTTTCCACCTCAGTCTCCACCCAGGTTCTAGCTCCTTTCAAATTCTAGCTTAAATGCGAGATCGGCCTGCAAATTCCCCTCCTCACCCTTCCTCCCACTTGGATCTAAAAGTCCTTCAAGCCTGAGCACCTGTGTGGACTGGCGAGGACCTGCCCACTCATGTTCTTGGTCAGTTTTGCTTTTAAACAAGGCACTGCTTGTTTATCTACCAATTCACAAATTCCTTTTATATATTCTGATCTTTTCTTGGGGGCTTTCTCTTTCTATTTCTACTGATCAAATCTAATTGTTAAATGTATTTCTTGTACTACTTTCACATTTAGAAAATTATTCCCAAAGCTAACAAATATTTATTTGCCATGTTTACGGCATTACTTTTTATATAAAACTCTTTAGTCTACCTGGAAATTAATGGCTACAAAATAGACATATGTAATTAACTTTGCAGCTGCAGCTAGCTTTCATTTTTTTTATGACATTGGATCTGTTGAATCTTACACTTTCTGAAGCGAGATTGGGCAGACACGAGTCAACAATGGAATGGAAGGTTTTGGTTTAGAAAGGCACTGCGCGTTCTAACAGAGACTTCAGGCCCTCACAAAACTGGGAAGCTGAGTGGCCGTGAGGGGAGGCAGGGTGAAGGTTAAGGGCACAGGCTCTGTCGCCAGCCTCTGGGCTCCACCACCTCCCTGGGTGCAACGTGAAGTGAATTATTTGTCTTCTCTAAGCCTCATCTGTGAGCCCTCATCTCTAAAAATGAGAAATAGTACCTGTACTTCACAAGGCTATTTATGTGAGGATAAAATAATCACACTGCTACCAACAGAGTGAACAGCAACATTAGCGACTTCCTAGAAACTCTCCAAGATCTCTCTGATCTCCTTCCTCCGTTCAGTGTACATTCTCAACGCCGACATGTGTCTTCCTAAATGCAACCTGATCAAGTCATTTTCTGTTCCGAAGCACCCCGGCAAGGACACGTGATCCTTCATAACCAGGCTCTGCCCGCCAGCCCCAGCCTCACGCACTCAAGTCCCAGGAGACTAGGCGATCCCCAGCAACATGCCCGCAATGTCTGCTCGCTCAGGTCCCATCACGATTCAGCAAGGTGCCACTCCTGACGGCAGGCTGCTCAGCCTGGATCTTGTCCTCCCGGCGAGCACACGCATGTACGTATGTGCCTGTGCGGCGCCTGCACTGTGCCGTCACTGGGAGCGGAGCCTGGGAGGACAGTGTCGTACCCTCTGTGTGACCAGCACCTGGGACAGAACCCAGCTCACGGTGCGTTAGAGAATGTGGGCTGAACGCAAGATTAGTGCGGAGCACGCCTAAAGGTGCTCACCCCAGAATGGGCATCTGGACTTATATTTCTGTTTCTCCCATCAGGTGGAAAGAAGAACTGAAATGACGCACTGTGGTGAAAGATCACTTACCCTTCGTTTTTGGCCCATAACAAATTAGGGCCCAACACGATTGCGATGTTGCTGGGAGTCATTTTATTGACGTCGCTCGTCTGAGCAAGCTTTGCGAGGAACTTGATCAAATACCTATGGGTAAAGACAAGGGGGAAGCATCGACTCTGAAGTGACTGCAGGAATGCTATCGCCATGCCTAGTGCTAGCCCCAGATGCTACCTGCAGCTTTAATGAACCAGAATCTGATGCGGCGTAAGCATTTTATAAATTCCATGTGCTCTTTATTCCAGAAAAGAGACTAACTTTGGACTAGGAAGAGGAAAACTAATAAAATGTAAACCTCAATGACTCAATCTCTAGTTTTTTGCTGTATACTTATAATCGATTTCTCCTTTATGCCCTATCTATTCTAGGTAATGTGAAAAATAGTGGGCTTCATACAGTTTTAGTGCACGCATAGTGTGTACACACGTACACATATATATGTATTTATATATGTGCTATATTACATAAAGGCAACTGTATTTGAAAATGCTCTGTTTTTAGTCATGAAATTATCCAATTTATCATAGATATACTCTCTGATGTACAAGTACAGCATTATAAAAGCAAAAAATTAAGAACAATTTAACTATCAATAGGGGCCAGGTCAAACACACACACACACACACACAGGAGTACTGCACAGTCATGGAAAGTTACGATAAAATGAAAAAATTGCCAAGATATATATATTAAGCAAAAAAGGCAAGGCAGAGAATGTATGTTATACTACTATTTTGTTTTTAAAAAGGGGGATGTGAGATCAAAAAAATATATACACACACATACATGTGTTCCTTAATGATGGGGACACGTTCTGAGAAATTCCTCACTAGGCAATTTCATCACAGTGCGCACGTCACAGAAGGCAGTCACACAAACCTAGGTGAGCCCGCCCACGAGTGCCCCGTGCCCAGGGGAGGCCTGCCGGTGTCCACTGAACACCCAGCCCACTGCTGATGGACAAGTCAGTAAGCAGCGTCTGCCTGTGCGGGTGGAACTCTCGCTAAGAGGCTGTTCAAGAAACTGAAAACACGTGCACCTCTCGGGAGAGGAACTAGGTAGCTGGGAGACAGGAACAGGACAGAGATTTTTCACTAAAATTGTTTGAATTCCAAATCATGGGGTTAGTAAAAACTATAAAGAGTAAATAAACAAAATAAAAGGTCAAATTCCAAAGTCTCAGAAACCGTAATTCAGTTTCCACCACGAGACCACGACTGGGTGAAGGATATCTGCATTTCCAGACGGATGCGTTAAACAAAGCAGACAGCAATACTGTAAGCATCAACCCAAACATGGGTCAAGTTGATATCTGAGGCATTCAGAGGGAACATTTCGCATGGTGATAAAGGCCAGTAACATGCCAGACACTATACTGCTGAAGTATTTATAGTTCTAGATCTTACAAAGTTTTCAATGACTTCACTTACTACCTGGGACCACCTTTCTCTGTTCTCCCCCTGCTTCAAGATTACAGATTAAGCCAAAGGGAAAATATAGGCTAACTCCAGAAATTTGTTTCATGTAACTTTTCATAGAAACACAGCTATTCTGAAAAGTAATACATAACCTCCATTTCCCGAAATATCACTTCAAAGGATAATTTCTGCTCTATTTAAAATAAATTATGTGAAAGAGATTATAGAAAGCAAACACCGATTAGGTTTTGCCTTTTACAAACTGGGTGATTTAGACTCCAAATCCAACAGTCGGCCAAACTTTTCGTAAGCATTTTTCCCCAGCACCGCAGTGGTAAACGGTAAGGCCACTTACGAGGGCAGGCGTGAAGCTGGTCTCAGGCTCAGCACAGGAGCCGCACCAACTCCCAGCCACCCGAATCCAAGCTCGCTACGCTGATGGCTCCCACTGGGGGCGAAACCTGTCCTCAGCCCAGAGTCCCTGTCACCCGGAGGCTGGATCCTCAGAAGGGCAGAACATACCTGAAGTTGACAAAGTTTTGCGGGGGCAGCTTCTGACATGTTCTCCATAAATCTTGAAGTTTTTTGTCTTGATCCTGCACACTGAGAACAAAAAAGAGGCAATACCCAGCCAGTGAGCACCACGCACACGAATCATGCCGTGCCACGCCAACACGGGCCCCCATCGACGGGAGAGCGCGCACTGGGAAACAGCACAGATTTTGGAAATAAACAGATTAGTATCTGGCCCAGATTGACTCCGTCGGTGTGCAAGACTGGGGTGAGGGGGTGGACACTCACCCCCACGTCATCAGGAGGCGGAGTCGGTGCTGAGGCCAGCGCTTGGCAGACAGGACAAGTCTCCACCGAGAACTCCGCCAGAAAGCACACATTCACATGTGTCCTCGCGCAGCCCAGCCAGAGGTGAGTCGGCTGAGCTGCGACAGCCAGACCCTGGCTCTCCCTGCCCTCCACACACGGCCCAAAGGCTCTAGGTCGGGAACCTGGACTATGCACCATGGGAATAGGCTCCCATTTAAAAAACAATTAGTACAACTTATAGAGTAAACAAAACAAAAGGCCCTTTCTGCTGTGAGGTGATTCCAGGAGGGCTTCTGCTTCACAGCTTCATTGTGCACACTTTCAAAAGGGCCAGGCCAGCGCCAGCAGGCGAGAGCGTGACAGGTTGCTGATGTAACACACGCTCCACCTCCGGGCTAATCTGGAGAGTGACAAAAGGGGTTACACATAATTACACCCAGGAGCTACCCGTGCGGCACTGGGATGGGAGGGGGCCTGCGCTAAAGCAGTCAACGCCCCGACGGACGGACGTCTTTCAGAAGCTTGTTGCCTTGTAGGGATGCGTTTGCGAGTCTAGAACAGACGAGTAGCCTAGTTAGCCTAGGCTGCCTTCTACTGGCTACCCAAGAGAAGAAACCCCAGACCCTCTCCTCCCTGAACTGGTGGTTGGCTCCACCTATCCAGGCCCATACACATGAAGGCTGAGGGGTCTGTGCTGCGTTCCAAGGACCCAGCCGTGACCAAGAACTGATTCGGGCTTTGACATCCTCTCCACCTACCAGGGACAAGGATTCTCATTCCAGCGCCACAGAGACAAGTTCAAAGGCAAATGACTGGTGACAAGAGAAGCCAAGGGACCAGAGTCACAGCCTCTCTGATGGGAATGGAGACAGTGGCTGGGCGGGGGGCGGGGGGGGGGCACCAGGTGGGGATCTCTTCTCTGCCTTCTGCGTGAGGATTCGGGCACCAATGAGAGGAAATGAGTTAGAACCACGAGAGACAAGCTGACAAGGAGGCAGGTTGACAAAGAGATCTTCTAGGACTTTTTAAAGAAGGCTACCCGGCTTAAAACTGAGAACAAAGACGTTATCATCACCACTGGTTTTCACACACACTGATACTCCCGTGCTACGACACTGCGTCACACAAGTGCCTCTGTTAGCACCAGAAGTGGCCACTCCTAGACAGGCTGAAGCCGGGGATGGGGGGTGGGGGGGCAAAGGACAGCGGGGTCTCAATTCCAGCTCTGCCAATTACTTGCTACTCCCTTGGCCTCAGATGTTTCATCTGTAAAATGAAGCCAACACCAGCTGCCTTTCATATCACTGATTATGGGTTATAGACAATAATAAGTGTAAAGGTTAGTACAGAACTTAGCACAGTAAATGCTAGGTAAGCATTAACTATTATTACTAATAATACTAATATTTACCAGGACAACAGGATATTATTGCACAGTTGAGTTTCCACATAGCTCAAGAGGCCAATTGTCACTGGGGTTTGTCATCAGCCTATCAGAATAGGTAATGATGTGGGTACCACCGTAAATTTTCAAACATGTAAGTCACATAAATTTAACCCAATATATGTGTGGTGACCATCCTACAGTGATAATTATAATATTCACTATTTTCATCCTAAGCTTAAGAACTGGAACAGGGCCGGGTCCCTGGTGGCCTAAGGGGTTAAGCGCCACACTGTGGTACTTCCGCAGTCACATGGCGCAGCAGACCTCTCCTGCCTTGCCCGCTGCTCCCCTCAGCAGTGTTTTTCAGTCGATCTGCCTGTTCTGCTCCCGACTCTGTCTCCAGTGAATCCTCTCACCGCCCCCTCACCCTCGCCTCCACGCCTCTGGCCTATACCCCAGC
Source organism: Galemys pyrenaicus (assembly GCA_019455555.1). Classification (NCBI taxonomy): domain Eukaryota; kingdom Metazoa; phylum Chordata; class Mammalia; order Eulipotyphla; family Talpidae; genus Galemys; species Galemys pyrenaicus. The sequence continues at coordinate 11,455,960 of JAGFMF010011768.1, forward strand.
TCTTGTACACATAAATAAATAAATAAATAAAAGAACCAGAGCATTACTAGCTAAAAATAATTAATGAAATTAACAAATAATTTAAAAATTATGTTCATTTTATGATTCCTGAGACCATAATGGTTTACAAATGAACACATTACATTATTGTCTTTAACTTTTAAAACCCAGTGCTTTTTAAACTTACCTTGCAACCTGTGTCCATTCTTCATACAGATTAAAAGTCATCAAGGGTTCAGGCAGTTCCCGCAAATAGGACTTTAAAGCACCTGAAATTATTACCGCTTTCTTTTAGTATGAAAAGGGCACAGGCTAAGAATCTCAGATCATATAGCTTGCGAACTGAAATGATCTCATTTACAGTCTTCTAAGATAGTGAGAACAATTCGTGATTTGTGAAAGTAGGCAGAGAATGGAATTTCTGTCCCTTGCAAAATATATTGAGATCACTGAAAATGAAATTAACTTGGAATCCACCTTCTTAATAGACATAATTTACCCAGGGAGAGCTAGACTTTGGAGGTGGAGGAAAGGAGGAAAATAGAAGCACATCTCCAATGTTTGGATTATATGTGCATTCACCTTTACTTAATAATAAGGAGAATCAAAAATGGAAACAAAAAAGGTGTGTGTGTACATGTATTTGTACTTTCTCAGTTTTATCTGTCACGTAAATCTAAAGTTAAAACTGGATGTTTAGCTAATGATTTGCTTGCGGTGTGTTCTTCCCCCACCTCGAGGTCCACTCCTTGGAGCTCACCTGCTACAGCGTGGGGGTCTGAATAGAATTCATCCAGGTGAGACGTAGAACAATCTAAAGCAGCTTTCAGTTTCTTTAACTTGGAGGCCCCAGCCCCAATTCGGAAAAGGCCCTAAAGGAAAAGCCACTGGCATTAAGTTCAAATTGTGAGCTTCAGAGTGAGCAGCAGTAAAATTCTGACAAGCCCCGGGTCCAGCCCCGACTCCACCCCCACCCCACCCCAGGAGCCTCATATGAGAGGTGGTCCGGAGAGGTGACCAGCACAGGCCTGGGCCTGGCCATGATGCCGAGAGCAGCCCATGTTTAGTAGGTGCTACTTAACCTGTCCTGCTGCTAAAACACGATGCCTACCAGAAATCTATTTCAAAACACTATTTTATATTCTTACAGTTGATTTTACAGTTGCTATAGATTTTTGAAATTTAGGATTTTTTTTCAATTGGCCTCTTAAGAAAAATTGCAAACCTGGGCTGCTTATCCCTTCACTGCCCTAGAGGGCGCTTAAAGAGAGACACAGGAAGAGGCAACAAAGAGGCAGCACAGTGAGGACGCTGGGCCTGGAGTCCGAAGACATGGCTTTATGCAAAATCAGTCAGACTGGGGCCAGAGCACTGCTTTTAGGGGGCTGTCCTGTGCACCAAGGGGAGCCTGGCAGCATCCCTGGTCTCCACCCCTCACGTGACAGAACACACCCCCTGGACTGTGACAATAATGTCTCCAGATCTTGCCAAAGTCTCCTGAGAGACACAGAGTGGCCCCGGCAGCTGAAAATACACCTTTGTAGACGCTGACACCTAAAACCTCCGAAGCACGCACAACAACGTAAACCCACTTGCCTCAATGCACCTAACTTGGGGATGAAAGAAAAAGTGGCCCTGAATGGAGAGCACGGTTCTCAGCTACTAAAAGTTAGGGTTACTTTTGGGGGGTACACCCTGGGAGTTATCACAGGAGGGCTCATAGGGCTTTCTTGATCTGGGTACTGAGACACGGTGGGTTCAGTTTGTGAAAGTCCTTCACTAAAATATGTGCACTTTTCTGCATGCAAGTTACACGGAAAATGAAACATAAAGTACTAAAGAAGGAAAACAAAAAGACAGGTTTTGACTCTGGCCAAGCCCCAGTGTGAGCGCCAAGCCGGAGGATTTCCTTGGCTACACAGACAGAGTAACGGCCCCATCCTCCTTGATTCATGGGTGCTTTTGGGTAAATATTCCATAAAATAATGTAAGTGTCCCCCAAAAGTTGTGGAGTACTACACAAGTGTGAGATTCATTCAACAACTAAAGCTCATTAAACTCACTTTCATGAACTATAACCCGAGTTAAAAACAAAATCAAATGGGAATTAAAAAAAAAAAAGCCTGCACCACACAGAGGAAGACAGACTGTCTTTCTCACTAGCAGCACCTCGAAGGGTGGGACATGCAGCGCGGGTGGTGACCCCGGGGAAGGCGGGGTCCACACCGCGCAGGCGGGGCGCGCTCACCTCCTCCTTCATGCCCGTCTCCAGCAGCAGCATGACGCAGGCTTCGATGGGGAGCGCGATCTCGCGCCCGCTGCGCTTCAGGTGTTCCTCCAAGGGAGTCCCAAAGGCTGGCTTTTCCGCCCACTTATCTAGAGCAGCAGAGCCCACAGTAAGACATCCAGCAGCTCCCAGCATCACCATGTTCTGTCCTCCCCAAACCACCAAAAGGAACGAGGCTTGCTTTGTTTTTAGCACACTGGGATTTGAGGCTTTGGGAAGAGGAGCAACATCTGCCCCATTTGCTCTCGTCCTCACCCTTCACTAGAGTGCAGAAGACGGCCCGGGGCGGCACCTGCGCGAGCCGCGCCCTGAAGACCCCAGAGGCGCGGTGCAGTTGTCCCGAAGCCCCACGGGGCCTGCCGTGCGGCCCCCGCCGCTGACACACCACAGCCCGAGCTACACCAGGAATTCACCTGAGCACCCTGTTTTCACTGACAAGAAATTTATCCAGCCATGCAAAGTGGCACTGGCCTTTATCTCAAAGAAGAAACAGCCTCCTTCAATGTGGAAAAGGAGAAGCTTTCCTAAGTTCTGAACACAAGCCAAGCGCCCTCACACTAGACTGGAGATGGCAGGTGAACGGGTGAGAGATGCCGCATCTCCATCACATGCAGTGTCCGTCCCGACAGGTCCAGACATTCGGAGGAGAAGCGGACACACGTCTGCAGCCCCAAAGCAGCTTAGGCGGCAAAGCGGCACCTTACATCATTTCTAGGTCACAGGTTCTGCTTCATTACACAAAAGATTTGGGGCAGTTTAGCGAAATACATACAAATAAAGCAGTGAAACAGAAGCAGGAATTTAGAAGGTGGATGTATGGATGAGGGTGAGAAGTGTCTGTGGGTTGGCCTGCCCGTGGGGGCTGGAGCAACCTGGTGCTTCGCAAAGAAGCAGAGGGGAGAATAGTGGTACCCCCTGCCAGGGGAGGCCATTCTCCCCAGCGGCAGGAAGGGCTCACGTCCTTCCACGCTGTTGGCGGACAACTGTCCGTCAGCCACCTTGCTACTGGAACCTTGGATTCGAAGCGGGCGACATTTCCCTAGGTGTGACACACTCGCTCGCCCACACATGTAAGAGCAGGTGCGGGGCCGTCTGCACAAAGGGGAAGGAAGAAAAGTGAAATGCCACAAATCCAGAGATCCGAGAACTGTGAAAAGCTAGAAACAGAAAGAGCAAGTGGGGCAGAGGTGGAAGAATGGGGGCGGGAGGGGAGGCAGTGGACAACCGGAGCAGGCAGCTCTCAGCACTCTGGGGAGTACCCCTGCCTTGGGTCCAGGCCCTGGCCCTTCTCAGAGGCAGGTCTTACCTTGAATCCTGTACTCCCTTTATCTAAAACAAGGGAGGAAAGGCCTGAAGACCCTTCCCCTGGGGCACATGGGAATCCTCCATGGGAATTCTGCCAGTGGCACCTGTCACCCCCTACCATAGGCTCCAAACTCTTGCTGGAACTTTCTAGTAAACACTGAAGAACGTGCCCCACCTTGGTGTAATGATGGCAGCGAGTGGATGAGAGAACCAGGGACCTGAGAATTCCCGAGGCAACCCCACCCCAGCTGCTGGCCTCAAAGGCAGACCTACTATGTGCCAGGCACTGCAGCAGGCACACAAAGTTCACAGACTCCCCGCCCCAGGGATGAGAGCACTCAAATTGTGAAGAAGATACGAGACACACGTAGACACACGACGGTAATTAACAAGACACGGTCACTGAGTCACGGCAGAGAGATGGTACGGGCAGTGCAGACAAGGGTCACCAGCGCCGCTGATCTGCAGGGCTGGTCGGCCAGGGGCCTGTGGTCTGAGAGAGGCGGCAGCTGCTCCTCGTGCCAGACCCACACAGCTACCCGGGGAAGCCAGCCAGGCTCCGCACTTTCAAGAGAAGCCAGAAATCAGGATTGTTATGGGAAAGGGTTTGGTGTTTGAATGATGGCAAGTCGTTTTTAAAGCTCGTTCTTAGTGAGGTCTGTTTGCGACCTGCGGTGTAAACCTCAGATGCTGGAGCAGCCAGGAGACAAGGGCTCGCTGGCTTCAGCTGTCAGAGACAGCTCCTCCAGGGAGGAGAGCAAAGGGCGGTCTCACAGGACAGAAGGGGAGTAAGCAGGCCCAGAAGGCAGGCTGAGCGGAGCCCGGGGAGTCGAGTCCGGGGAGTTACGTTTCATGCCACGGCTCACACACGCGGCGACAAGTACACGGCCAGGAGCGGGGCAGGGAGGAAGGGGCATGGGCGGAGAGTGGGCAGGCCCTGGTGACGGAACATGAGCAAGAAGGAAGGGAACACCAGGGTTTCCAACCTGGAGCACTCGGGAGGGGAGGCATCAAGGAGACGAGGGAGAAAGTACAGCGGGCAGAGAATCTGCTTTGTGAGATGCGGTGAGTTTCGGGGACCTGAGCAGCTGAGAGCGGGGGGGCCAACATGAAGGCTTTCGAGAGATGGGGGAGGAAGAGAGAGGAGCCGGGACTGCCCTCGGACGAGGCTGACTTCCGGGGGACTTGAGGCGACGAACAGAAACCTGCAGTGAAAGGACACGACTGAGTGGAACGGGGCACTTCCGCGGGAGAGCTGGCCCAGTGCAGGGCTGGCGGGACGAGGGCCGGTGCCGAGAACAGCAGGGCACCTTCAGAGGGCAGAGCCAGTGGAAGGAGAATGGGCTGCAAAGTGTTGGGGGTGGAAAGCGATGAAAGGCGGAGGCCACCCAAGGAAAGGTGACGCTCGCAGGATCTGCCAGAAAAGTGATGGCAGAAGCAGCCAGCGGGGCTGTGCCAAGGAGGCCAGCGAGCCTGAGTGTGCGGTCAGCGTGGGCAGGGCCACGGGGCAGCGGGTCACGCTGGGCTGCTGTTGTTTTCCCATTGGACACGCTCTGGGTCTAACACAGAGGAGAAGGACGACAGGGCGGAGGTGGACATGACGACAGGCAGGAGTGGACGGGGAGGTGCCAAAGCTCAGTGCTGGTGGCGAGCTCAGAGGAAGAAACATGGAGTCCATTTACCTCCCCGGCTGCTTCCCATGACTTTCTGACATGCTTCTCTGGGAAAAACAGCCTTGGGGAAAAAAACAGAATTGGAAGTAAAAAGAAAAGAGGACAGCACAAGAAAGCCTCTTCTCTCCTTGCGTGCTCGTGAGATGGCTTTCCAGCCAGACTTTAGGCCAAGGTGCTGATGGGCAGCTCGTCCTTGCAGCACACAGAAGCACCCACGAACGCAGCCCCCGGTGCTCTGACCGCCCCGGCAAGAGCTGCCAGGAAAGGCTGAGCCTTTGCGTCGCGACCCGCCCACCATAACCAGGAAGCAGGGCCACAAGGGCAGGAGGCAGCTCATGCTAGAAGAGGGGGTGAGCGCATCGGACACTGCGCTTGAGGTTGCTGAAGGCCTGGCAGGTGACCAGGCAGGGGAGAACTTTCTAATTCCACACTCCAGAAACTCTAGGCACCAAGCCAGAACCTGCTGGGGTTTCCTAAAATTCAGCAGATTCCTGAGGGAGCAGTGGGTGTGCACATCCACAGCATCACACCCACTTGCTCTCACTCTCTCACCGCCTCGGGGTCATCACACTCAGCACCGAGCTGGGTTTTCTTTTAGCGCAAGACCAAGGTTCTGCAGGGGGACCCAAACCCAGAAGTCAGGTCTCTCGCACGAGCAAAATGACAGAACCAAAGACGACAGAGCAATTCCACCCCCGCAAAGTTTACTGCTCTCGATGGCAAATCAGAGAATTAGAATCAAATGTTTCAACGCTCCATTAAGACTAAACATCAGAGGAAGATGCAGTGCACGAGTAAAGTGTGGGCCACATCAGGAATGTGCCCGGACACAGAGAGGAGCGGGGAGAGCTGGAAGAAGTGGTCTGGCCATTCCATCACACCGATTACTTAAGTGCCCGATGGGGGTGTCAAGTACTTGCGTCTCAATTCTACTTGGAAAGTCCAAAATATTTCCTCTAGAACGGCTGTTCTTAGAGTCACAGGGGGAGAGTAAACCCTGTGGCTTAGTTTAGAAAAGATAACTAGAGGCTAGGATTTTTCAAGCCTATTTAGAAGAGAAAAACAACAACAACAGAGAACTCCCCCAAAAGATTTCTGAAGACTCAGAAGAAATGCAAAACGTTTCATTAGTATGTTAATTTGGGTTTGGAAGGAATTAAAGAATGCAGCAAGGAAAGATGAGCAGTGGTAGCTGAGAAGTAGTGTCCCCTTAAGCAGAGAGGCATGCAAGGGGGGCAAGGCAAGAATAGAGGCGGAGGTGGCAGAGGCGAGAAGAGGCACCAGCCGGCACACAGGTTACATTACCTTGATGGGCTCGCATTTCGGGAAGGGCCTTTTCTAAGACTGCTAATGCTTTTCTATGGTAATCTGCTTGGGCTTCTAATAACTGAGAACAGACCCACATTCAAAAACAAAATAAGGTTAGCATTGGATGGACACACACACAATGGCTGAGCAAAACTAAAAAATGAAATGTTTGCCAAAAAAGCTAGAATGACTCAATTTTTATAAAGCTTTAACATGTTGTCAAGGCAAAGTGCTTACCGTCACGAAGAATTTGCCATACTCCCCTTCTTTGGCCATGAAGTTGTACATGTCTGCTGCAAGCTGGTCCTGGATGTGTGGAAGAGAAGATATGTCAGTGAAGAAGAAAGAGCTGTGAGAACACGGCCTCCGAGAATTACATCTCTGTGAGCTTTTAGAGCAAAATGGGATGGGGAGAGCCACAGAGTAAGTGTCCATCAATTCACTGGTAAAATCATATGCATGGCCAAATAAGCAACGCAAGCTTATTACAGGTTCACATGGGAAGACCCCCAGGTATATTGGCGATGTGGCCTGTTAGGAAGAACAGAGCACTGCTTGACATGCTACCATCTGGGTCAAGAAGGGAGAGGGAAATAACATTATACTTTTATTTTTCTGTTTGTACAAAAATACCCCGGAAGAAAAAAAAAAAAAAACAACCAGGAAATCAGTAGTAGTGGTTACCTGTTGCGAACAATGGAAATTAAGTGGGAGGGAGATAAGGGTAGATAAGGGGAGATTTTATTGCATAGTGCTTTATACTTTTGATATTTGAACTAGTGTCAATGATGTACTTACAGAAAAAGTTTTTTAAGAAGTGACAGGTCAGGGAATTATAGATATGTAAACACACAAACTGCCTCCTATTTCCAACATCAAAGTACAAAAATGAACATGAAGTCCCTCTCACTTATAAGAAAAAATCTGGAAATGTTAATTAGGAGTGACAAACATGCTTTCAGAGTAACTGAGAAAGCCATTAAGTAAATTCCTGACACCCCCCACACCTTACTCCAAAAGGGAAAAGGGATGGGGGGAGTGAGTGGAAGCTGGGGGTACCTTGGGGCACTTAGGCAATTTTGCCACGTTTTAAAATCTATCATACTTGATTTTTAAAAAATGTTTCATTCTGATTATAAAACTAATGTAGAGTCTTAGAAATAAAGAAAACCCACCTTTAGCATTTGACCCATTATCAAATCAAGTCTTGTCTACTGATAGGAATTATGTAGAATGTCACAAATGATTTACAATATTTGACTTTACAGGCATCATTTGCAAACCAAGCTATCAATGCAAATACGTATCTATTAGGGAACTCTTGTACCTTGCACTGTTCTACTTTATTTCCAGCTTCATCCATCTCCTCCTTTAGCGTGTCTATTTTTGATGGGAGCCCCTGAAAGTTGGTTCCTGAAGATTTGTGGGCCTGATTCCACCTGTAAAACACGGGGGAGGGTCAGGAGCTGAGAACCAGCTGCACACAGTCACCCTTGAGGAGTCCTGGACCTAGTGGAGATGGACTCCTTTCCCCAGATGGATTCTACCTGGGGTGGGTTAGAGAGCTTAGACACCTACTACCCGGGAGTTTGTCCTCTAAGGAAGGAAGGAGACATTCGCCGCTGCCACCAGGACACTCAGGTGCTGGGAGCAGCTCTCCACTGAACACAGTCAACCACACCTCGTCGCACACATCCCACGGCTAATCACCCGTGAGATCCCGTTCCTGCAGTGTCTGACCGTGGAATCCGTGTTATCAGTCGCCTGCTCGCTCTGCTCCCCCGCTTTGATATGGAGTAAAATCAAATCCTGTGCCTCGGAGTCAGTGTCTGCCCTTGAGGACCCCTTAAAACCCTTCCTGCTTCATCCTGACCTGAAGTTGCTACCAGCAAGTGAAGTCAGAGCTTCAGCGATGCAGTCGATAGTTATGAAAGTGCATAAGCAGTAAAAACACTTGTAAGAACCAATATTCTAAAGACAGTATCTACAGCAAATCTGAAACATGAGGAAAATTTACATTCCCTTCTGAGTCAAAAGGATGGGTGTGGGGGATCATACTGCAGCAATCGTAGAGAGGGGTGCCTGGGGTAATACTCTAAAATATTTTCTGTTTCCACCTGTGCTTTGATAAGGCATGTCTGTTGTTGTGTAATTACAGCGCTGCAGATTTAAACATGGGTTTCACAGAGATGCAGCATGAAAACCCACGGCAGCAACTTCGCACGGTTCCTTCGCACTGTGTATTGCCCTCAAATGCTCCTTCTGCCCTGATCCATGTCCTGAAGCAAGGTGTACTTGCAGAATGGCTTCAGCATGCCTGCCAAGGCAACACAGGCAGCCCTACATAGTAGAGAGAACATGACTTCAGAGTCTGATAGGCTCATTTGAAGCGCGGCTCTGTCTTACTAGCGGTACAGTAACCTCTCTGCACCTCAGCAGGCGCACCTGGACAACTGAGGTAATAACCGCCTGCCTTGTAGAACTGGGTAGGGGTAGAGAGGGAGAGAAGGAGAGTGGGGTAGACAGAGAGACAGAGAGAGAGAGAGAGAGAGAGAAGAGAGAGCATATAATGTCTTAATGTCTGGCAGGTAACAGATTCCTACTTAATGTTAGCAACTACCATTTTCCTCCAGGGAAAAGTCAAAGGAATAAGTAAACATAAACGAACAGCCAACTGCTTGTTTCTCCAGTGCCTACTTTGATTACTGAAGTGAATGAGAGCAGTAATGCAGGGTGGGGTCTCAGCACAGAAACCTCCAGGGGTGCAGGCACGGCAGATGTAAAACCCCAGGCAGGCAGGCAGGCCCCCTGTGTGCCAGGGAGGGGACACGCATGGCCATGTCTAACTAGCAGTTAGAACACTCTTCCTTATCCTGAGCAAGAATCAAACCTCAAGGTGGCCTCTACTCCCTGGCCTTGGTCCTTGCCCAGAGGATCTAATCACAGGGTACCTGTGACAGGAGACGGCAGACTCTGTGGTCAGAATCAACCCTGCCATTAGCTATCTTGCACGAAGCAAGTCCTGTACACACCTTATTGAAGTTTCCTCTCTTATCCGTAGAGCAAGTCTCCTCTCAGTAGTGGGGGATGTCACATCACTGCCCCCTGCAGTTCAGTCCCATCACCCTCTACCCCCTGCAGTTCTCACTGAGGGGCTACTGCATTTGGTATCCAGCACTTGTGCACAGTAAGCACCCAAATGCTATCTGCTGAAAACAAGTGTGAGCTTGTTTCATGAATAGGGGTTGCTGAGCAAATCTGACCAGCTGACCCAATCTGCACATAGCTAGACACCTGGAATGTGCCAGTAAGAGGTGGTAACCATCACCTCGCCATGCATGCATTGCTAGATGTCCCTCCTACCATTTCAGCGTTCCTTAAATCAGGACACATAACAACTGGTTTGTACATCTGTATGAGTGGTGTTTCTTTTTTACCCCAGAAATCAGTGCTGCATCAGCGGCCTCTTGGAAACAAGAAAATGCATCATTTTCACAGATTTTCTAAATCTGCAATAAACTCAGTAAATGATAGCTTTACCTCCCTTATTTGACAAGTACATAATCACATCTACTTCACAGGACCACAGTGAGGATTAAGAGAGCTAGCAAAGCGGATCGACAAAGCAGGGATCGACAAAGCCGCCTGTCTCTGTAAATCAAGTGTTGCTGGCACACAGGCATGCCCATTCATTATGGAGTGTCTGCTGCTTTCCTGCCTCCACAGCTCAGCTGAGCGGCCGCAGTGGGTGGCGGAGATGAACATGCTGACAAACCGGCCCTTAACAGACAGTCTGTCAGCCCTTGTGATCAAAGAAAGGTCCAGCCGACAGCAACCGCCTCCCTGTTCCCAGCTCTCACACAGCCCTGTGGGTCACTGATACAGACGCCCTGAGGACAGAGGGGCGGCTGGACCTGCCGAGAAGCACAACCACCTCGCGCCCGCTGTCCTCCAGACGTACCTCAGCTGACGGGCGCACCCTTCTGAAAGCTTGGGAGTGGTCAAGGTCTCCCACCATTCCTACCCTGTGTTCAGCCAGCAGCAAGGCTCCTGGGGAGCACGGCCTTTAAAACACGCACTTCGATTTTCTTTGTCCTGTTCCCGCTCACTGTTGGCTCACAGTGAGTGGACGTTCTCACAGCCCCACTGCCACCCTGCGGAGAACGAGGCCTAAGCACTGGTCTGCAGGTCAAGGGTGTGAGCCTCTGACCACTCCCGTTTTGTGCCCTCGGCCTCTCCCTCACAGCGCTGTGAGCAGGGACGGTTGGCAGGGACGTGGCAGAGACTAGGTACTGACTGGCTGCACAGCTCCTCCTCACCTGGCTCTGACCGAATCCCAGTCCAACACCAATTTAGCAAGCTGTTTCCTCTGTTTCTGGATGTTAGGAATCTCCACCTAGAAAGAGAGACACACCACATAGCAGAGGGGTTTTAAGCTTAACATCTGAAGGTGTGATAGTTAATTACAATTTCTTTTTCTCTTAGACAAAGGATTTTATACCCTCAATTTCCTTCCCTTGTTTCAAAAAGAAGCATATGTCAAAGCCACTGATTATTGTTAAAATTTTGGACACAAGTGAACAATTCCTGGCCCAGCCCACACATCGTGGCTCTTCCCTGCCACCCCGGGAAAGCACCCACCTCGGCAATCATGTACAGCGGGTCCACAATCTCCTTCTCGATAAAGACTTCGTACTGCGAGAGCTCCAAGGCCAGCTGATTCTCAGCGTCCCCACACGTTTCCAGCATCTTCCTTTAAAAACAAGATGACCCACAAGAAGCACGTGTCCGTGACCCCAGGTGCTCAATGCCACGCCGAGCCTGCTCTGCTCTGGGGGGGGGGGGGGGGGGACACGCCGGGGCGCGGGGGTGGCCNGTGACCCCAGGTGCTCAATGCCACGCCGAGCCTGCTCTGCTCTGGGGGGGGGGGGGGAGGGACACGCCGGGGCGCTGGGGTGGCCAGAACCTGAGCCCACAGCCTGTGCTCTAAAGGGAGAAGCCCGTCTCGGGCCCCTCTGCAGGTGTGCGGGCACGTGCAAGCAGGGCGGTCACCGCTCACTCAGGGGAGCTTCTCAGAGCAGGTGGGAACCACCCCTCAGAAGCACCCGCAGAGCTCTTTGGGCCTATGTCAAGTTCACCGTGTGCTTTCTGTCTGTGAGCAAGTCTGGCCTGGGCAGGTTTCCTCCCACGTTCGGACAGGGCTATGGACAGATGGCCACAGTGAGGGCCACATGTCACGACAATCACGTTTCCTCTTGCTTTCCTGTGAGCATGCGGCCGGGTCACATAAAGGACACGTGCAAAGAGGCCACTGCACATCTCTGCCTCCTTCTCTTCTTGTCTCCTTCCCGCCCCCCTCACTCTCCGTGGGTTGGAATGAGACCTGTGTGGTGCTGCCACGAGGTGGCTGTGAGATCTGTGGTAATGAGCATGATTTCTGGTGGCAGCAATCATCAGTTTGAAAAAAGGCTTTGCTGTTTATCAGCCACATGGTCTTGGGCAATTTACTTAGCCTCTCTGTCAATTTCCACATGCGTGATTACTAACCCCCTCCTGCATTGTTCCGAGCACTTGATGAGGTGCTACTTGGAAAACACGTCAGCAGCAGCACGTGCAAGCTCAGTGCCCACAAGCTGGTGATGAGGGCACCAGTACAAGGAGGGATGAACAGGAAACACATCTATGTGACCCTCCTCTTCCAAACATGGAAGCAGGAAGGGTGAAGAGGGAGAGGAGACCATTATCCTAAGAACCAGGAAGAACAGGAGCATGTACCACATGGGAGACCCAGGAGATGGGCAGAGGGGGCCACACGCTGTACCAAGGGCATGCAGGGCCCAAGGACAACAGGAGAGAGCCAGCAGGGTTAAAGGGCGCCTGCCTTGTAGGGAAGCGGGTGGAAGGAAGGGCAAACATTCCCTCCTACAACAAAAACAGCTTCATCATAGATCTTAAGTTATAATACATGCCCACTGCGGAAAAAAGTCCAAAAGATTCAGAAAATACATTGCTCTGACGCGCTGGTGCCACCGTAAAGGCAGAGCCTTGTAAGGACTGCCGGGGCGTCGTTGGAGCTTATGAATCCAAGCTGACACCTAGAAAGGTCAGAGACCGAGTTCTTCACACTCAAGCTGAGTGGGGTAAATATAGAGCCTGCCAATTGCTTCTAGCAGCCCTGTGGCCCCCATCCTGGCGCCCCCCAGGGGGAGCTTCCAGCCTCTGCAGCCTGAGCTACTCTCCTGTCGGGTGAGCCACCCCGTCGCGCTCGCGGTCCCTCTGATCACATGGGTGGCCGCCTCTGCACCTAGCCATCCGCTTCCTCCGGCCCTGAGGGCACCTGGCTCTTGCTGAGAGGGGCGACTCTTACCCCAGAAGAGAGTCTTCCAGTTGGGTCGATGCTTCTTGCACATTCTGAGCCAGAGCTGTCAGGGGGAGCTTTTTCTGAAACATGGAAAACAGTGTGTTTTTTCATTATTATTGACACCCACTGTCAGATACCTGATTCAGTGCATCACCAGATGTTTTCTCCTCTAGGCAAACTGCACGGGAAGAGGTGGCCTGTGTGGGTTCAGGCTCCGGCCTCTAAGGTGTGGGGTGTGTGGCCGGGTCTCTGTTTGTTTCCTCATGCCTGGATACCGGGGGAATGAGTGTGCGTGTTCCAGGGCTGCTGACTTAAGGAGATTCGCAAGGCCAAGTCCTCAGCAAATGTCAGTGGCTGTTGTTGTTGTTACTATGATTATGCATCAGTCCAGTGCACGCTGTCCCAGGCACTGGGGACATAACACACAGATCTTGCTATCTGATTATCATGAGAAATAAATGGGGAAAAAATTGACCCATTTACAAAACTTAATAGAATGTTCACTTTTATATCAGCTTAGTTTTTCCGTAATCAGCTAAACATAGCTAGAGTTAAAGATCTACAAAGATCTTGCTAAATATCTAAAGAAGTGTCCCTAAAGTCTCTAAGCACGAAGTCACCCACTTTCTCGTCAGAGCCTTGCTTTCCAGCTGGATATGGCCAAGGGGCATCTGACCAGCCTCTCACTGGATGACGATGAGGGCTCCCGCAGCCCGGGAGGCTGGCCGGGCAGCCAGGTGAGGGGCGGCAGCACCAGCCCCAGGTGGAGCCCTGAGCCCAGGCTGGCGTGTCTGCCACGGGCTGACGGCTTATCCTGCAAGGTCACAAAAATTGCCTTCCACGCTGCAGCACCCCAGCAGCAAGGGCGCTCGCGCCGAAGACCCCTCCCTCTTGCCGTCACCTTGACTGCGGGCCATCGCCTGTCTGCCTTGCTCTCAAAGGGCCCCTCTGATACGTACACACGTATTTGCTTGTATGTTCGGACTACATGTGGAAGGCATTCAAGAAACTGCCAAACGGGGTTCTGGAGAAGGGACCAGGGACTGAGAGAGACTTCACTGCTTCTCTTTTACATATTTTGGATTTTGGCCATGTCAGTGTATAGCACATTCAAAACAGTAAACTGAAATTTTAAAATAAATAATATGAATAACTATACATACATTTACCTATCTAGTCTCCCCTCAAGTTATTTACAAATAAATAATTAACAGACATCATCTCCTCCCTGCCTCCCGGAAATCATTCCAGGCGCCCACACTTCCAGATTAGGAAGAAAGGAGAAAGTGGGCAGTGAGTTTCGATCACAAAGGGTAATTTGTACACTTTAATTACGCTGCCTTTTGAAGGGAACTAAAATGTAGGAGAAATGCAATCATCAAGATACGTGTACTTTGTGCAGCTCTGGAGAGTTCAGTGACTTGATGGGAGAAAAACAATCAGAGAAAAAGGAGTCCATGTGGACAATTGTGATTCAGGTCCCACAGTTAACAGCCCATGGACAACAGCTCTGTGCACTAACACGTCACAAAGAAGGACATTCTCCTGCTCAACACCAAGTCCGTTCATGAAGACATTGTTTACCAACCTCAAACTCCTCCACAGAAAGGGCTGGGACCTTCAGCTGATGTATCACCAGGGCTTCATTTAAAAAACCATCATCTATAAGATTCGTGCACAAGAAAAGTAACAGCAGGTCTCATATGACCCAGGACAGAGGCGCCGCCACCCTGATGGCTTGGCCAGGGCAGGCCACCCTGCTCTGCCTCTCTTCCCTCCACTTCTCGCCTCTTGCATGGTGGGCCCTCGGAAGGCTCCCCTCCAGGTTCTACAGCCCTAGAGACTGATCTTCTCCGTATTACAGGCCCTCTTGTGATCATGTAGCTCTTAGTTTCCATGGTGACTGCTCTTCCCACATGCAGAGTGTAGGCATTCGCAGAGCCGGTCTTTGACACTTGTGTTTGAAGTTGGAAACAAAGCCTAATGCATTGGGTTTTAGATCTCTGCTGCGTGGAACATACCCATCACCTGCTACTCTTTTCCCTCCTTTATAGCTGGGTTACCACCTCCTCCAGGAAGTTTCACCTGATCCCTTCTCCTTCCTGGTGCCCATCCTTGGTCCTTCCATAATGTCCTGTGCATGCTACTTAAGTGAGTGAGGGATATTGGGAGCAGAGGGTGACAATGAGAGGGATGATGCTTTCATCAACACTTTCAGACTATGGAGGGCTTCAGACATGCTGAAGAGCTTGGACTTCGAACCAGGCAATAGGAACCAGTCGGTGTCTCTCAAAAGAGGTGCCATGGGCATTATGGGATACCTTCTGTAGGACTCTCCCCTCCAGGCACAGCAGAAGGTTTAGTTAGCATCTTGGTGCCCGCCCTCCAAACGCCAATATCGTCCCCCAGTCTTTTGGGCAACCAAAAATGTCTCTGGTACTTGCAGATATCCTTAGGAATATAATTCTGGTCCTTGTTGAAAACCACTTAAGATCTGTGTTTTTTTTAAGCAAGAGCAAGACAGAATTAATTTATATTCAGGAAACCAAGTCTGGTGGTCAGGCTGGAGACAGCCTGGAGAAGAGAGAGAGGATGGAGACAGGAAAGGCAGCTCCAGAGGCGACTGCAACACGCCAGGTGAGAGGTGATCAGGTCTGGCATCAGGGCGAAGGTGGAACAGATGGCGTGAGGGATTCAGAAAACATTCAGAGAGAATCACGGGACTTGCTGAGCAAGTAGCTATGAGAGGATGAGGATAAAAGGGATAACCCCACAGTTTCTATCTTGCATAATTAGGTGGATGGAATTCAAGAGTCAACCCAGGAGGAACCGGATATGCATGCTAAAATGACAGCCAGGGGAGGAAGTTTTTGCCTGGTTGAAAGTGGCTTATAAGTCTCTGGCATAAACATGCCAATTAGAAGCTGTGAGGATAGAGAAGTGGCCCAGGGACTGTGACTGCAAGGTTAAAGAGGAGAAGGGTGGAAACTTAGGAAATGATATGTAAAAGGCCGAGGAGAAACCGGGGCACAAAGATCAGCAGCAGGGGCGGGCCCAGTGGATGGTCTGGTTCTGATGGATGGGCCCAGAGCACCTTCCTGGAACCGAAGGTGTATGCAAACTTGCACTCCTCTGATACACTCAGCTGCGGAATCCTAAGTATGGAGCAAGAAAGGGAGTAACCCTGTGGTCAAGATGCCCCTTACATGTCTGTAGGAAGTATACAAGAGAGGGGGCACACCTGCATGCCACGTCTTCCTCTTAAGACATCTGGTTACAGACAAACCAATATGGCAAATCACAGCTTCCTTGTGTGCCACTGAAGCTATCACCTCAATATTATATGGGCTTTGAAGGGTGAGTGAGTGCTGATAAGCTGGGAACTTGTAAACCAAGGCCAGGACTGCCTTGCAAAAGAAAATTGCTGTTCTATGGGATGTTCTGAATAAATGCAGAGTAGACAGTCCTTGTGTCTGCCCTACGTCCTCTCTAGGACAGTACCCTGGTTTTCCTTAGGATCTACTGGTCTCAACAGAGCCTATGAACCTCAGGTAGGACCATACCCTTGCCCTGAGGCAGGGCCCTGACTAGCTTAAGCATGTCAGCACATCTCCTCAGGGATCATTTACCTTTGCCCAAAGTAAGGAGGGTAGGACAGGAATGTGACTGATACAGATCAATGCAGTGGGAAGAGATTTCTGCTTGCCAAGGGCTTGGAAAGGATGTTTTCTCATTCCATTAAGAAATCTACTGGAAGTGCCATCTCTGTTCCTGTAGGACACACACGCAGCCTGGGAAGTTGCCAGAAGCCCAGCTGCTACCGAGAAGGGTACCCATTAAGGAGAAAGCAAACAGTGAAGACAGAGGAGAGGGAAGGGCGGGAACTGGACTCCGGGTTTCATCACCAAAATGTAAAACCAAGTCTCACCTCACTCTATGCCAATTTCTAGACTTTTTAGTTAGAAAGTCAATAAATTGCTTCTACTCTCTAAGTCAATTTAAGACAGATCTTCAGCTTTTGCCAAAGGATTCCTAACTGACATGTCATTCCTCTTATCAATGACAAATGGCTTTAAGAGCACCTGGAGAAACGTCAGCGAGAGCAGGGCTTCCAGCTCCGTGGCGTGCTCAGCACAGAAGAATGTTCTGGTCAGGCCGGTGTCGTGAGCGTGAGCGGAGCTACAAGGCGCCAACCTGCAGGCAACTCTGCTGCTGCTGCTTGGGCAAAGCTAGATGGCCAGGGTGAAGAGCCCCCCAGCGACGCCCCACACTCACGTGTCTCCGCTCAGTGTCGGTGCCGTGCTGGCCCTGGAAACAGGCCATCAGGCGCTTGTGGGACTGGTGGCACATCGACCGCACCGTGTCCAGGCGCCGCTCGATCTGGGGAGACAGAGGAAAGGCGGTTGGCGGGGCCTCGACCAGCGCAGCCTCGCCCCGGGCAGACTGGACACCGGCAGGAGCAGCGCCCGCCACCTAACTCGTCAGCTTCTGGGTGTCAGCGGAAGTGGTCCCCAAACCAGGGTTTACTGATATGAGAGGCCAGATCACGCTGAGTTGTGGGGAGCGGTCCATCCTTTAGCATCATCTTGGGCCTCTCTCTACCTGACCTGAGTCAGCAGTATCCCCTCCCCAAGGTGTGACCGCCCCAACCAACCGTCCTCAGACACAATCGAATGTGCCCGCGGCCAAGGCTGGGAACCACTGACTGCCCTTACTGAGGCCTCAGGTCCCGTAAAGGCCGATGTGTGCAGGGGAGGGGCGGTCTGCGGAGACCTGCCATCAGAGCGTGCAGCAGTCAGTCACATGCTGAACGCAACAGGCCCAGTCGGCAGAGCTGCGAGCCAAGCCTGGGCCAGAAGCAGACGCAGCTGAGCGGGGAGCCCTCCAAACATCAGCACATCAGACTGAAGAGTCAAAACAAATGTTCCCCAATTTAAACTCAAGACCAAAGCCTTCAAAAATTACCCCTTATTGGTGTGGGATGGGTTTTTGTTTTGACTCTGTTTTTTTTAATCCTACAAATAAACCTCTAAGGCAGAATGACCAGCACTAAGAAACACTGATTTAGGGGACCCCACGCATCATGATTAGCTTCCCAAAATATTATTGCTGGGATATGGCTGTTTATGGCAAAGAAAGCTGCTTTTTACAGGAAGGAATGCCAAAAATGTGTATTCTGATGACTCATTCAGAATGAGAACAGGCCCTCAGGGATGCTTTCTATTTTAAAGAAAAATCAACAAATTCAAAGCAGAGTGCATTTCTACCACCAAACATCTCACCCGGGGGAAGAGTTTTGTGCCTCTCTGTCACAGGTCCTCGATGCCCAGGTCTTCCCAGAGCCAGGTGCTCTGCCCCGCCCACCAGCCCCGAGGAGCAGAGCACGTCATCCCACACCTTAGGTCGGCAGCCTTGGTAACACTGGAAAACTAGCAGACACGTGCCAAAGGGCAAAAAGAAGAATCAGCCTGACACTCCCCCCTTGGATACCCGCTCCCACTCGAATGTAGAGCCCGCTGGGAACCTGGGCCCGCTGGGTTCCCTGCATCTCCTGCGTGCCGGGAATGCTGGCACAGGAAGAGAAACCCCCTTCGTGCTCGTGGAAAGGACAAGTGTACACTGAGTGCCTATGCAAAGTGTGAGAAAAGCTACAGTAAACCTGCAGTGGTCCCGCCCCCTGGGCTCACAGCCTCCTGGGGAAACGCCCTCCCAGCAGAATCAGCAGGCAGCCCCCTGACCTGCTTTAACAGAGAGCTGGGAGCAGAGGTAGGAGACGCCTATCCAGCCAAGGGAGCCTCACTCCAGAAGCAAAAGGACACATCCCCAGTGCTCCTGGGCCTGGACACCGCCCTCACGCTAGAGCCTGGACGCCGAGGCACAGAGAGGCCGGGCCAGTCCTCGGGACCACAAAGCTGACGCGGGCAGATCTCTGATGGGCAGGCAGGCAGTGGACACTGGACTCCCTGGACCACTACTTCCGTCTTTAATAGTTAAAAGGCCAGAAATCAGAGTGGGATGACATGGCAGCCATGACGGCGGACACAGCGGAGTTTCTAGAAATTGGCCAACTTTTCAGGCCCCAGTGGAAGTCTGGACACAGGGACACAGACAGTCGCAGCTGGCGCTCCATGAGAACTGCATCCCCAAGCTGCCCAGCAGGGCCTGGCCTCCTCGCGGGGCTTCCCGGACTCAGCGAGAGCCTGGACGTCAGTGAGGGGGCAGGGGAGGGAGGATGCCCAGGTGAAATCTCCACTGCATGAAAGCTGACAACCTCACCAAGCAGCATCTCTGAAAGTGAGTTTGGACTATGTAAACCAATGAGGAAATACGGTTAACGATTCTCTAATAAATTTTTAAAAATACACTAATCCTGAAATAAAAACTTCTAGTTCTCAAAAAAAAGAAAAAAAATGCTCTGTCAACCTCCCACCTGCAGGAGGTGGTGTGTTCAGGGTGGGGCTGAAGCAGCATTTTCTAGGCTGAGCCTGTGAGCACTCCCTGGCTGATGACCTGAGGCCATCCAGTGGCCTGGGGAGGCCAGATGGTCACCATCAGGGAGACTCAGGCCAGACCTGGGATAGCTGCGTGAAAGGGAGTGACAGGCAAACCGAGGGTGTAGCCTCCGCTGTGGCTGCAGGACCTGTCTCACCAAGGGCCTCACCACAGCAGGGGACCCAGTCCCGGCCGCCCAGGACCTGTGACAGGGACCAGGTCACAGGCCACTGGCCGCCCCCCGACACCCCGTCCCAGCCTCCACCTGGCACTGGAAAGCCGGACAATCCACATCTGAACTTCACAGCATGACAGAGTTTCAGATCCCCTTTTAATGACCAGCAGCTCAACTGCTTTTCTTCTCTGCTCAAAACCACGCAAATCAATTTTCCTCTGTTTTAGGTGAAAAAACAAAAACACAAGCTTTGGTTCTTGCCTGTGTTTTCTCTTGGTATGCCTTTAAACAGAGCATTTCTAAAAGACTACTTTGTTACCTGCAACAGATCTTCGCTGAGTACTTCTGTTTTCTCAGCTCTGTGGGAAAAATGAAAAGTTCAAAGTTAGAAATCCAGAAATGAAAAGTAACTCATAAAATGTAATAATTATTATCCTGGAGTTTAAAAGAAAACAGGTAGAAATCAATGATAAGGGGGGGAAAATTACCAATTTTTTTACACCAGAGGGCAACTTAAACAAAATCAAAGAAAAATAAAAGTCTGCAGAGCCAGCAACTCCAGACAAAACAAATGACCGCCACTGTTCTCAAACTCTGCACAGACTCACTCGGGGCTGGGGCGGGGGAGGTGCTGAGCTAGAATGTCATTTTCCAGGCCTCACCTCCATAGGCTCTAAGTCAGCAGGCCTGCAGGGACAGCCTGCGTTTCTAACAAGCTCCTCCCTGCCCAGGATTCCACAGCAGAAAGCCTACAGGCCAGACTTTGAGAAAAGACTGCTGTAAAGCAGCTCAAACTTCAGTTCTTAAAAGGACTGCTTCGGAGTTTCACGGCCCATTGGAATAAGTTTGTTATGAATCCAGGTACATTATGCAACCATACACATATAATAAGAACACCTGCGTAGCCCGACTTCAGACTTGTCATCTCTATGTTAAAAAGAAACAAAATATTTTCACTTTCCCTCTTCTCTTGCTTTAGAACTGCTCTTAACATTGCTGACCTTTCCAGAAAACCAACACGCTGGCCAGCGGTCAGCCAAAGAGCATTCCGAGCTGCCGGAGTCTCTGTGGCCAGAACACAATTAATTCCTAAGATGCAGCGCAGGAGGAGAGCATCATGCCACAAACAATACCCAAGATTACTGTAATCACAATGCCACTGTGGACTTCTGCTCCAAACAGCAATTTAAGTCAAGCCATTTAACGTCCCTACCAAATTCCCATTGAAATGAACGAGAACAGCTTTAAAGGGAGAAGTCTGGTTTGGCCCTGAACACTGGCGGGAAGGCCGTCAGTGAAGTCGGAAACTTGACTTATCGGGAGAAGAAGGCTGTCAGCCCTGAACTGATGGCCACGGTGTGGATGGGACCCCCCAGCCCCCCATGCAGAATGAGCTCAGGATGCTAAGCTCAGAGCAGCACCAGTCACAGGAGCCAGGCGGTGCAGGCCTCCAGCCCACGCTCCGGCAATGGCACTGCCCCAGAGAACTCCAGCACCCGGCGTCACAGTGCCCCGGTTACCTGGGGGACGGCCGCGGGAGTGGCTCACTCCGGCTTCTGCAGGAAAGCAGGACTCTGGTGTGACTCAGCGCCTCCAGGTCCAGAAAAGCAGAGCCTGGAGACTGGCGCAAGGACCAGCTCCCAGACACCAACCGCCAGCTCCAAGAACAAGCAGGCCCAGATACACCACCCTGCCTTGCGTGGCACGCACAGTCGCGGGGGTGTGGAGCGCGACGCAGGCTGGCCTGCCAGTCAGGGGAGTGGAGCTGGGCCCAGCCACTACGAGCTCAAGCAACCAGACCTACCAAGACCCGAGAGTCTGGCCGCCAGGGACATATCCGGTTCGAGGCGGCTTCTAGCTTGAATGTTATTTATATTTGGATATTATTTATAAATAATAAGTGCTGATAAAGATGGACGTGAGTAAATACTGGAATAAACAGCTAACATTTGAAAGGAGTCAGCCGGGGGAGCAGGGTGAGAACCCACCACACTTGACCGTCGCCTGGCTTCTTAAACTACACATACAGTTTCCAGTTTTTAAAGACTATATACCTGCTACATTTTCAGTGACACGCCTGATGTGGTTCCGATGCAGAAGCTTCACGTGAGGCCTGACCTAACACTGCGGCAACGGGCCCAGGCCCCACCCTGTGCCATGCAGCACACACGGCCGGGTCCCGAACACGAGCCACCTCCCCAGTGATTTACCGCCCCTTTTCCCGGTTAACGGTGGGAGCCTCTGCTGAAATCCGGAGTCACTTTACCTGGAACAGCATCTGGGGGCTGAGAAGTACAAGGAACATATATGAAAATGTCAACACCGTTCAAGAATAAGGTCACCCCTCTGTCTCCTGCCTTTTGTGAATTTTATTACCTTGATAAAATTAATTTTAGAAAGCAAGCCAGTGCATCTTCTTAATCAGAATTTACGGCTTGCTGAAATGATTACAAATCACCTTTCCTGGCTGTTCAGGAAAAGCCACTTGCCTTCCACCGGCTTCAGCGACGCCTACCTGACCAGGCTGCGTGAAGCGTGCGGTGTGATGACCGGTGCGCCTGCACCTCACAGAACGACCCTACCAGCGGCCACGAGCACATCCACCACGCCTGCGGCTGCCTCCGCCCTCACTGCTGTGAGCGTGCGCAGGGCGTCACGCGTGCTGAAGCTTCACTACCTGCCCTCACCAGGCCAACTCTAGACCCCAGAACTGACTTGAACCTGCAGACGTGACTCTGACTAGCGTCCCCCGATTGCCCCCTTCCCCCTCCAGCCCCTGGTAACACTGTTTTACTCAGCTTCTAGGAGTTCGGTTTTTGCTTTTTTAAAAAAATCTATAAGCAGGACCACACAGCACTTGTTTTCCTTTCACTTAGCGTAACATCCTTGAGGCCGTCCATGCTGTCGCAAGTGGTGGGAACTTTTCCATTCTCAAGGCTGAGTCGTGTGTGTGTGTGTGTGTGTGTGTGTGTACACAGTACATTTCTTTCTCCATTCACCTGTTGCTAGACCTGTGGGTTATTCTCCACATCTTAGCTATTATGAGTGGTGCTGAAATGGACATAGGAGCGCAGGTAGCTCTTTAAGAGACCGATTACATTTCCGTCGGTGACATACCCAGCAGTGAGGTTGTTGGATCATGAGGAGGTTACTGTTTTCCACAACTGCTGTACCCACCTACATTCCCACCAACAGGCATGTGCAAAGGTTCCAATTTCCCCGTGTTCTTGCCAGCTCTTAGAATCTCTTCCTTGTCATTTTAACAATAGCCATATATGACGTCCTTACATACTTAGGATATTAACTCTTTACTGATAAGTGCTTTGCAAATATTCGCTCCCAACCCATAAGATAACTTTTTACTCTGTTGAGTATTGCCTTTTGTCGTACAGAATTTGGTTTGATGTAGTTTCACTTGTTCATTTCTGGTTTTGTTTCCAGTGCTTTTGGTGTGAAACTATTGCCAAGACCAACGTCAAGAAGCTTTTTCCCTTTTTTAGGAGTTTTATGGTTTCAGGTCTGGTCTCACATTTACATCTTCAATCGATTTCACGTTAATATTTGTGAGCTGTGTGAAGAGACTACTTTCAAACTGCACTTTGAAATATGGAAACGTGACGCCTCCAGTCTTGTTCTTCATGCTCAGATTGCTTTGGCTATTCCACGCCCTTTGTTGTTAAGATATGAATTTTCCATTTTTTTCTGTTTCTGTGAAGAATGCTATTGGATTTTTGATGGGGACCATCTTCAATATACAGATTTCTTTGAGTAGTGTGAACATTTTATATTAATTCTTCCAATCCACGAATATGGGTTCTCTAGGAAAGATTATTTTGTAGTGACATTGTGATTGCAGAACACAACACTCATGTAAGGGCGCCTCCCTCCACACAGCCTCACTGGACTGTGCTCTCCCACCCTAATGTCAGGGACCACTGGTACCCTCACCCCACCATGTGCAGCCCAAGGACCTGACCTCCCTCCTCTGCACCGCTGGTCCAAGGTTCAGCCCCTTCTACACTGATATGCAGTGGGAGTGCTTGTCCTTACAGAGACGGGACTTTCAACCAAGGAAATTGCAGCAGTTAAGCAGCATACCAGTCAAGATCCCCATTCAAAAGGCATTTACATTAGTCACAGAACTCTTCTTAACTAAGGTATGTTATTTTTTATTTGTTTTCTTTAATTACAAAGGAAGCAAAGGGTAGGGACAGCATATTAAATCTATCAAACCTAAGATAAAAAAATACAACGGATAAAAGGATTCAATACTACTACTACTTGCTAGCTCAGGTTATTTTCAGACATTCTGCTACATGGATGTACATTTCTCACATATGGGTTTTTTCTGCTTTGTCAGAGCCTTCTTCGTGCTCAACATTCTGTGCTTAAAAACACACTTGATTATTTCCTGTCTGTAACTGGAGAAACAATACGAAGCAGGAAGGAACCTCCTGCTCGCCATTTTGCTCTGGGGTTTGTTTTTTCCTATGCAAGTCTCCTGCAGTTCACAAGTCATCCAAGCAAGGCTGCCACCAGGCAGGGCTTTTAATTTACCTGTCATTTTGGGTAAAGCCTAAGATTTGTTTATTTTTTCTTCCTGGTTTCCAAAGCTGAAAGGCAGCAGTGCCTGCTTCCCCTGACATGGTGCAGGAATGTCCAACTTTAGTTGTGGCAAAAAGGAAGTTTCACTCAGCCCACTTAGCAGGAGAAAACAGGAACATCCCCAAACTGAGGCCAGGAACATCCCCAAACTGAGGCAGCTTATCTACCAAAATGACAGGAAATGCTCAGATGTTCCAGTTGGCCCACAGTTTCCATCTCTAATCACACCGATTTCTGGATGAGTTTCTGCCGTCACTACACTCACGTGCTGAACGCCACTGCTGACCACCTCACTCAGGGCAATCCACCATCGTTGTAAGGCAGGCACTGTGGGAGCCCCAGAAATTAACACCCCATCCACACCCTCCATCCTCCTAGGGCCTTCCGAGCCCTGAGTCCTGAGCACGACTGACTTCCTCTCTGCCCGGCAGGTCCGAGCGAGCGGGAGACTAAGTATACTTTAACTGCCCCCACCCCACCCCCGGCCCAGCCAGCACCTGCCTGCTGCACAGCAGTCTCAGCAGACACGCACTGGATGAATGAACACACAAAGGGCTGTCACTGGATAAACGTTTAAAAAATATTTCAAGTGGTAGCATGAAAAAAAAAAATCCCCTAACCAGTCAGAAAAACAAAATCTTATGTGTAGCATTGCCTTCTTCAGTCTTTTCCACAATGACTAAAATGAAAACAAGATCTGGTCAGCTAAAGTTATTTTTTTCAAGTGTGTGTGTGTGTGTGTGTGTGTGTGTGTGTGTGTGAGTGTGAGTGAGAAAAAGCCACCTCGTAAGCCAACCACGACCACACAACCAACGAACCACACAGCAAACTCCAACCTTCAGGCCGAATCCAGCCCACTGCCTGCTTGCACGGCCAGTAGTTTTTATTTTTAAAAGGCGTGAAAACTACATGAGATTCAGATTTGACTGTACATGAATAGTTCTCTTGACACACAGTCAGCCTCATTTATGCTGTGACAGCCCAATACAGCAGCCACCAGAGACCACACGGCCTGCAGAGCACGAAACACTTATATCCAGCCACTCACAGCAAAAGCCTGCCCGCCCGGGGCCACAGCAGGGGCCCTCTCAATGGGCTATGCGGAATCACTCTGAGTCTGGTGGACAAGGCTGACCTGGGGTGTATCTTCTCTTCCTAGATACTCTGCCTCACGTTCGAGAAGCACCTGACAAAATGAAGGGGGTGGCTGACTGATAGAGCCAAAATGTGCAGGCACAGCTAGTGCCAGCAAGCTGGGGACAGAAGTCAGAAACTGTCTCGCCTCCACCTACCCACCTCCGCCCACTCACCTCCCCAAACAACACTGAAATAGAACCATTGTCTCCCTTCTGGCCCCTACTTATAAACATATTTCAGGACAAGATCTAAATAAATACAATTCTCTCTGTTGGGCGTCAGCAGACTTCTTCTGGAAAGACCACACCATAAATATTTTAGGCCGGCAGGCCATATCGTCCCTGTTGGAATGACTTCTCTCTGCCGTGACATCAAAAAGGAGCCACAGATGATTTATAAATGAATGACCTTGTCTATGTGTCATAAAACTTCATTTATGGAAGCTGAAATCTGAAT
The DNA here is from genome assembly GCA_019455555.1 of Galemys pyrenaicus. Classification (NCBI taxonomy): domain Eukaryota; kingdom Metazoa; phylum Chordata; class Mammalia; order Eulipotyphla; family Talpidae; genus Galemys; species Galemys pyrenaicus. The sequence continues at coordinate 11,481,759 of JAGFMF010011768.1, forward strand.
TGGCATAAATTTTATATGGCACAAATATTACTCTTCGTTTGAACTCTGCAGCCATTGAAATGCAAGAACCGTCCTGAGCCTACTGTGGTCAGATCTGGCCCACAAGCCGCAGCTTGGCAACCCTTGATCTCTGTACAAATTAAGTACAGTTTCCCATGAAACTCCAATCCTTTTTAATCACGTCCAAATTCTTATTTTGAAGGTGGATTTCTGTGCTTTTCTGAAGTCAGGAGATGCTGGCTTTTCAAGACCTCACCAACAAGTTCCGCTTCAGTCTTTCAGCCACTTGGGGCCTGAGAGCAGGCGCTCACCCTTCTCCCACCGAGGGAGGGCAGCCAGGCGGCCCTCGCCTTCCAGGGCTCCCCTCTGTCCCGAGATCCCAGAGCTGCTGTCCTGTTGCGACTTACACATTCAGTTGTGACAATTAATATATAAAAAAGGACAGGGCATGGCGAGAATTTTCAAGAAACGGAATTTAAACCCCGATGACCTGCAACAACGCAGGCCCACCTTCGGTAAGTGAGACAAGCTACGAGCGTCCCCTGCGGAGTCTCAGTGCGGCCCCCGACCGCCCTCCTGCCCCTGCACGCCCCTGCACGCCGCAGAGCTGGTATGGGCGTCAAGGCCAGGGCGCCAGGCCCACGGCGAAGGGCGCAGGCACGTCCGTGGCTGGGAAGGGGCTGTGCACACCAGCACTGCCCACCGCCCATGCTCACACACGCATCCCGGCCCACTGTGCGTGCACACCCCCGCCCGATGTCTTGAGCCTGGAGGCGGCCGTCTCCTCTTCATCTCTGGATTAGCTGGCGTCTGCAGTTTTGGGGAGGGACTTAATGGGATTTTTAAAATAAAGAGCTCTGACATATTTATAACTGAAACAATTTGCCACACATTCCACAATGTAGTCTAAAAAGTCTTAGGGAGTTTACAGAACTCTAAAGGAATGGCATGGGAAAAGGGAAAAACGATCTCCATGTATGACACTGAAAAGAAAAAGGACGCGTGTCGGTAGGAAAATGGCCACGCAGTGCTTTGGGCGCGATGCCTCTCATAGGGCCATGGCCTGGATCACTTCCCCAAGTGACAGAACTTCACCCACATGCTTAGAGCCGCCCTAAAATCAGTAGCAGGTAAACTAACACCACCCTCGTCCATCTTAACTGAATCCCCAGGATATTATTTAAATTTCAATTAATGATAAAGGTGAGTTTCTGTGCTTTAATACAGACTTGAGTTTTATCGTTTCCCTAACCAAGGACACTTGCCCCAGGTTTCTGCTGGGTCGGCCGGCCTGTTTGCCCTCTGGCACGTGAGATGCGATCCCAGTTGTAAGCTGGTGCTAAGTCTAGAAGCCCCATCAGTTCCTGCCAACAGCAGAGTGGGAAGCAAAGTGTGTACCACAACCGTACTCTGACTCCCTCCTCGGTCTCTCTCCCCAGCCTGCCCCAGTCAGGCGCCCCTGCAAAGGCCTGGGAGTAGCTGAGTTTGCAACTTTAAAATACATGAGGTGGGCCTCCCTGGTGGCGCAGTGGGTTAAGCAACGCAGTGGGTTAAGCAACGCACTATGAAGCAAACGGCAGCCACTGCAGCACGAGTTCGATCCCTGCTGCCGGCCAGGGAGGGGACCCACATGGCGCGGCAGACCTCTCCTGCTGTGC
>JAGFMF010011768.1:11483466-11508220 GCA_019455555.1 Galemys pyrenaicus
CTGCTCCCCGCTCTCTGTGGTGAATCCTCTCACCGCCCCCACACCTCTGGCCTGTACCCCAGTGCTTGTATGCATAAATAAATAAATCTTTTAAAAAAATAAAATAAAATACATGAGGCAAAACACAGCAGGCAAGCTAAATACTTTGCAAAGCTGAGGCTCTGGAGGAGCACACGGCAGCACAGGAGGCCAGGAGGAGCTGAAAAGCCACACGAGCTCTGAAGTGAAAGTGCCCATGGCAAGGCCACGCAAAGCCAAGAGCTCAGCTCTGACTCAGTGCTTGGCGCTGGCAAGGGACACTGCACACCTTCAGACAGGTGGGCCGGCTCTCCTCCAGGAGCTCTGCCCAAGTCAGCACCTTCGACTCTGCTAAGCACGTTCCTGCAGAGTGGGTTACAAGGGACTGCGGAGTTGTCAGTCCAGTTTACGAGGACCTATGCGGGAACAACTTCTCGAGAGGCAGCTCCAGCAGGGCCTGCTGAGCCTCTAGCTTCGGTGACACCAGGGGATGGCAGCGAAGCCACCTGGGCGGTGAAAATCCTGGGGCTTTCAAAATGATCCCGAGGATTCTGTCTCTATGAAGCGGCCAGTGAAAGCAAATCTACAGTGGCAGAAGGCAGATGAGGGGTGAGCCGGGGTGAGGGCAGGAACGAAGAGTAACTAAAGGGGCGCGAGGGGTCCAGTTACAGTGACAAAAGTGGAGTGACAGTTGCCACACTGTGGGGGACTGCTGTGGTACAGGAAGGGTATCTCAAAAAGCTGTTAAATCAAGAATTCCTGGCCGCCCACCCTGAATGAGTCAGGGAGGTCGTAGGAGGGGCTTACAGTGTCGAAGGCTCCCTGGGCCTGAGCAAAGGGCAGCTGGGCAGAGACCCTGTGACGAAGGACCACGTGCCAGCAGCTGGCATAGGAGGGACAGCCAGGCCTCCCCGGCTCCCATCAAGACGCCAGAATGTGGTGCGACTCACACCTGCCTTTACGGTGTGCTTCCGCGGGCCGTCAGCCGAGGGCTAAGGGGCTGATGGGCAGCAGCTTCTAAGTGCGGATGGGGGGCAAGGAGGCAGTGTCAAGGAGGAGCTGAGAGTCAGGGCCGGCGGGCAGGGAGCTGGTGCTGGAGCCCAGTGCTGTCCCTCGGGAAGCTGCGAGGCCAAGGCTCCATTTCCTCCGCTTCCTTAGAGAGGGCAGGGTTCGCGGAGCGCCAGCTATTCTGAGAGCCATACCAAATCACCACTACCTTCAGACAGCCCAAGCAATCAGTCTTATCTGAGAACGACCTTTCTACAGTTATCAAGCTGTTCTAGCTTCTCCTGGAAGAAGTTACGGCTGCACCCAGACCACACATAGACAAAAAGCTATGTCAAACCTCCAGCAGAAGCAGGGCAGCCTGTTCAGGGAAAACAAAGGGTTGATTGTGATAACACCGCGGGGGCGGGAGGCCACCAACGAGAGTCACAGGCACACAATACACAGAATCGTAGAGATGGAACTCACAGTGAGCGAGCAAGGCCCTTGTCTTGAGTTGCTGGGCCTCACCCCCCTCACAGTGAGGCTGTAAAATGCCAGCACCCATGGGGCGCACCTGTGCCTTCACGGACTGATGATCTCAAGTTAGAAGCCATCTTTGGACGGACTTGCTACAAGGTATTAGGTCTTCATTCATCCAGCCACTATTTATGGGGCTCTCGCTAAATGTCAAAAGCTGGGCAGGAAGAAAGGAGGGCATTGAAGCCTGTTCCCATCCCTGGGGAGTTGAGTGAGTGGAAAGACAGAAACATAAATAATAAACTTGGCTCAGCATTCTGGGGGCAGAGAGAAGAGAGGGGGCTGCATGGCCGGGAAGCAGCAGGTCGGCTTCAGATCAGACAGAGCCCCCGGGAGCCGGGGGAGCTCCTGCACCAGGGCTCAGGAGATTGGGAACGAGGGGACCATGAGCGTCCTCGATGGCCTCTCGACATTGGAGCGGCATCTGATTTGAGTTTTAGGATTTAATTCTGGTAGCAGAGTACAGGATGAGGCGGAGAGAACACCCGAGAGCCTCTGTAGCATCCAGGCCAGACAGGAACACACACTCAGGCCCCCACGGCCCCCTCCTGGCCAACTGCGACCTGGCAGATTAACAGAACCGTTGTGGCAGAATCACCGGCCGTAAATGATCAACTCAGAACACATCCTTCAGAGCTAAGAAAAGTTTATAAAATCTGGAGCTCTCTTTGGTCAAGAAACAGAAATTAGAAATTGTGGCTCATAAGCTACTTACCAGACATCCAATATTAAAAAAAATTGTCAAAGCAATACATTGCACTATGCATTCTTTCATAAAAGCTCTTTCACTGTGTTGTTTAATTTTCCGATATTGCATGTATTCTTGGGGAACAGTTTTTCTTACCCCTATTTCGTGGGTGTGGAAACAAAGGCAGGCACCCATTAAATAAACACATGATGTGAACCTAGGTCTCTGGGGCCTGACGAAGGCAGCAATTTCAAGGTCACTGAGCAAGAGTGAGCCTCTCAACTGCTTTTCATGCTAGCTGCTGGCCTGTGGCCACCACAAACTAACCATTTGATCTAAAAATACGTACTTGATCTTCCCATATCTCACTTTATTTATATGCACAGCAACAATCTTACAACTTTTGAGACTGCAATAAAATGGCAAACCAGAGAATATTGTGAAACCTTCAAACCCTTTCATCACAAACATTAAAGATTTTATATGCAAAGGCACATCACACTAAGAATCGGGGTAACTGTGGGCCTTCTACGTTTCTGCAAGGAAACACATCACAGATGCAGGCCAGAAAGTTCCGTGATCAGTGTGGGGCACAAGCTGAAGGGAAAAAAATATTCACCTGGAAAACTGGGCGAGGCTGCTACGGAGGGATGACTGCTAGATTCTGGGTGGAGAACACCATAAATCTTCGCTTGGCCTTCTCTAAAGGTGAAAGAAGTGTTCCAGCACCAAGGCTGGATGGATGGAAGAATGCTGGAGATGACTCAAGAGAGAAAATGGATTTTCTTTCAGATGAGGCTTGTTCTCAAAAGGCTGTTCAGAATAGCGAAAGGCTGACCGCGTGCAGCTACGCAGCGATCCCTGCGTCCAGCTGCTGGCTGCTGCCCTGTGCACTCCACCACTAGCCTTCCCATCCGATTAGTCACCGAACAAGTATGTTGGGTTCCCGTCCAGGTCCACCGTGAGTCAGAGCAGGGGCCTGTGCTCACAGGGCTGGGGGACTATGGAGGAAACGACTGATCCCCCTGCGGGGGTGTGCTCTGAGGGGCACAGGCTGCGCCCGCACAGGGTCAGTGTCACGGAGCTCCTGCCACGGGCTGGCACTGCTCCAGGTGCCGCGGGAGTTCACTCCTGGAGGTTCACGGCTCCACAGGGCAAGTATCACCTCCACGTTCTAGACGGACGAAGTCAAGGCACAGAGAAATGACTTGCCTAACACCACAAAGCCAGGCAACTTTGCACCACAGATCCTATTCTCAGCTTCTGTTTTCCGGGTGCTTTACACATATTTAGTCATTTACTCCACAAGGTAACTATGAGAGTAAACCCTATTATTACACCCATTTTAGAAATGAGACATCCAGGCATGGAAAAGCTCATTGCCAAAGGTTACAGAGTGCATAGACTGCAACTGAGGATACCAGGGAGATTTTCTGAAACCAGTGAAGGCTTCTGAGACCTAATAGATGAGCTGAAGTGAGAAGCTTGGATGTTGGACAGCAGAAGGGCACACTGAGGCAGTGAGAACAGAGCAAGAGAGAGCACAAAAAGAACAGAGATGTGGAGAAGGCCAGGGTGGGGGGGCAGTCTTGTCCCCTGAAGGTCAGGTGCATGTGGCCTGCCGAAGTCTGAGGGCCAACTAGGCTAGCTGAGAAAGCTTGGGCACTCTGGGCCTTCCACTGAGCAGAAGGCAGTGGCACTCTCCCCCTGCGGGAGTGAGCAGGAGGCCGAGATGCATAGGGCCCTCTCCAAGGACACCCAGCGCCTGCCGAAGAGCAAGAGTACAAACAGAGAAACCCTGCAGGATGTCAGGCCTTAGGATGCAAACCAGGAGGTGAGCCTGCACCACAGCGAGGGGCAGAAGCCCTGGGAAATGCTCTCTCGGTGCAGGTGCATGGGATACTCGCATTCAAGGGTTAGCTGGAGAAGTAAGATAAGTCAGACCTGCAAAGGGAAGATTTTAATACTACCCTCAAATCAGCTGAAGGCTGTAATAAACCGAATGCACTAAAGCAATAACAAAGCCGGACTCGTGCAAGCATGGACTAGATCACCCTTCATCCTCCCAGGAGTGGCCTAGCAGAAGAGGCACGCCACTTTGAGCTTCTGCCCACACTTGGCATTCAATCAAAACAACAACTAACCAACCCCAGAAAATAGGATGCATTATCAAGCCAGAATACCATACTGAAAGGTAGCAGTGTATTGGAATTATCTTGCAGAGATTTTTAACAACTATGAGAAGTGCATTAAAAGGTCTGGTAGAAAAGGTAGACACAAATGTGTGGATAGATGACAGGTTTCAGCAGAGACTTGGAAACTGAAACAAATTATCGAAACTAAAATACAAAGAGGCAAAGTTGGGACAGAGCATCTAAGATCCAAGGGACAGTACCAAATAGCCTGTCCCCCATATTACCAGAGTGCCAGAGGGGAAAGGGAGAGGCTTGGGGGAGAAGCAGCACTGCTGGAGAACGACTGAGAAGTTCCTGAGATTAAGGAACAGCATCGGCCTACCCATCGAACCTCAGAGAACTCAGGAGGACAGACACAACCAAAGACATCTAAAAAGACCATGGCCAAATTTGATAGCCAAAGATTTAAAGAAAAAATCTTGACAGCAGCAGATTTTTTTAAAAGCACTTTCTATGCAGAAAGTAACAAGGAATGCTAGCTGACTTGTTAGCAGAAACAGTGGCACAGTCAGCAATGCAATGGCAGCTTTAAAGTGCTAGGAGCAAAGAGTCAACATGTTTTTATACATCATCAAAAGGAAAACATTCTTCAAAAATGAAGACAAAATAGAAACATTTTTTGGGGAGACAAAGGTTAAAAAGAGTTCACCTCCCGAATTCCTGGCTGTGTTAGTATGGCAGGCTGGGGCTGGGGGTGGGGGAGGAGGACCCGGGGCCTGTGGCGTCCATGCAGAACCAGCCTGGGTGGGGGAAGCTCCCGGGAAGGGTGGCACACAGCTTTGATTTCCCAAGCCAACTCTGATTAGTCACGGCTATCTGTATGGTCAGAGGAGGCCTGGGAGGCTGTAGCCAAACTCCTTGAGCGAGGGAGAGAGCCAGACAGCCGGATGGTGACAGAGAGGAGCAGAAGGATGGACCACGGCACAGCCTGGAGATTTCTGAGTCTGGCTAAATGCCACACCTTAACCTTCACTCTGCAGACAGATTAGCCACATGAAATGTCAGCGATTTTATCTACCTTCTAGGAAAGTATTAGGGTAGTTTCACATAAAGAGGACAGCTAATTCTCAGGTTTCAGATTTTAAACTCTTTCATCTCTGAAGTCTTAACAGGTAAAGGGCAAGTTCTGGCTGCGAGTTTGCTGGATGATTTAGAATGAACTATTTCTTAACCTTGGCACTATTGACATTTTGGCGGCCAGGGTGGGGGTTGAGCATTGTAGGATGATTAGTAGCATTCCCAGCTCCCACACGCAAAGTCAGAGGTGATGTTCCTCCCTTACCCCAACAGTGCCACCAAAACTGGAGAAATTGCTAAATTGGGGTGTGTATGTGTGGGAAGGGGTATGGGTATGGGTGCGTGCACACGAAAAATAAAGAATCCTTTGGTAAATGGAAAGAATCTTTATGATATCCAGAAAGGCACCAAAAAAAAGTAGTCTTTCTGTATAAAGTTAATGCAGCTTATTCATTTTAATGGGAAAGTTTAAAAAAAAGAGGATGTACCTCTGATTTTGTGATGCCCTAGCAAACAACTCCTTTGTACTAATTAGTTCTATTCCTAACAATGTGAATTTGGAGGGGGTTCCAAATACTGGAAAATAAAAGAACATAAAATCTTGCTTCAGTTCCTATCTATAGACTATTTCTTTCTTAGACCCTTGAGACTTGTTATGTAGCATTATATTTTTTAATTTCCAAGAGTTCTGTAACTTTAATAGCCTTTTTTTTTTTAGTAGGTGTAAAACAGTTTTTGAAGAATTTCCTCACCTCCTACTGCCCTGCATTGAACAGGGATACACAACGAAACTGCACCTGCTTTAGTCATCCACAGAGCTACTTCTTAATAGGTCACCTGGGGCTCATCTAAATGCCTCTCATATATTTTAATTTCCAAGAATTCTAAAATATATCTTCTCTAACAATATGGTGGGCTTACGTGGAGAGAATAAACATGTGCACAGTCAATCATCTTAAAAAATAGTTTCTCTCCTGATCTGAGAATTTTCCTACACGGACAATTTCAGGAACCCATCAGCAGACAGGACAGTTCAATCCACTGTGCTCTAACAGGATATAGTGACCACCGTGTTCCTTAGAGCTTAGCCGAAATTCCAAATTTAGAGTTAACTGAGATGATAGCAGGAAAGGGGTAATCAAAACGAAGCGTTTCAAACCAGCATGGAAATTTCTACGGCATTACTGGGCAAATCTAGCATCTGTCATATCTGAATATCATTCAGACAGGCAGCCAGTATTAGTGAGGCCATCTTATACAAGCATATCTTCTTTGCCACTTGTAACTCTGAAGGCAGAACAGGAAACTACCCATAAAAGAATGAGTTCAGAAGGGACCCCACTTCCAGCCCAGCAATGTGCTGGATGCAGTGGGGAAAGTGGAGGCTGGAGCAACTCTGCCGGGTGTTGAAGCCCAGCTCACTGCCTGAAAGCTGTATCTACAGTTACTTCATGTCTTTGTGCTTCTGTGTTCTCATCTGTAAAAATGCGGGTAGCAAGAATTTCTAACCTCTTGGCTTGAAAGGACAAGGATAATATATGCAAAGTGCTAAGTCCTAGAAAGCTCAAAAAATGGTTTCTGATGTTATAATGTAAGTGGGTGAGAGACTCACTGAGCTCTGTGACATCAGACAAGTCGTTGCTTGTCCCTGTGTCTCCCATTTCTCATGTGAGAACCTGTGATTTGGGTTGGGATCTCATGAGCCAGGGCACAACTGGCATGTGAAATAGTGACTGACCCACAGTAAACGTCCAAATAAATGTCAGCTACCATCACTGCAGTTGTTTTTTTGAACTATTATTTTGAACATAATTATTATTTGGGAATTGCAAATGAGCTTTTTTTTTTCCCTTTGTCCACAGTGAGGAAACTGTATAAGAAGAAAGACATAGAGGAGGGAGGGAAACCAAGGAGAACATTACAGGAGAGCCAAGCGAGAAAGGAGGAGCGTTCGCCCTGACACAGTGGTCACAGGCAGGGACAGAGTGGTGACCAGCACAACCAACAGGACGTGGTGACCTGACGTGACTGAGAAGTGAGAAGAGCCTAGAACCATCACCAAAATTCTACCTTGAGTGTGTGGTTGAATAACAAGGCTCTTACTAGAGAGAAAACTAGGGGGGGTCTGAGGGCCAGGCCAGTGAGGTCACCTCCAATAGCTGGGTTGAAGGGACCTGTTGAAGGTTCAGAGGGAGATGTCCAGCATGGCGTGGCTCGGAGGGTCTGAAGCACAGAAGAGACATCTGGATAGGAAATTGAGAGCATGCTGTGATTTAGCAGCATACAAGATTGGAGGGAGTTCACCCAGCATGCAAGTGAAGGACATGGACTGAAGCCTTGGAGACACAGTGGAAGAGGAGCCACAGAAGGGAACAGTGAGGAGTCCCCAAGAGGGCGGGCAGAAGCCGGGTAGGGCCAGTGAAGGGAAGCTGCGGAAGGACAGGCAAGCGTGAGGAGAATGGTTCCCAGAAGCCAAGATGAGGGCGTTGCTGGGAGAGGAGGAATCTTAAGCCACGTGAAGAAAGAAGGAAGCTGAGGAAACCCTGAACAGTATCAGTACCTAAGCAGAAAAAGCCAGCGAGAGGGAGAAGCTGACTGTGCATGCAGTGCAGAGAGGGAAGACCAAGAAGTGGTGCCCGGGGGATGTGGGCCCGTGGCAGGTCTGGCCCCCCACAGGGCAGGCTGCCATTACCCTCCAGGGAGGAGGAGAGATCACAATGGCCAAGAGGACAGATAAATGTGAGCATCAGACACGGAGAAATGGTGTCATCATCCAGTTTTTTCTGGAAATTAGGAGGCAGGTCATCTGAGGAGAGTGGGTGTGTTTGGAAAAGGGTGGAGTAAGTTGGAGAAAAGTGAAAGTCTGGCCAAAGCACTTAGGAAAATGGGATAGGAAACTTAGCCAAGGATTGGAAGGCAGTATTAGAAGCCCAGCTGAACTAGAAGGCCATAGAAATCTGGCAGCCCCAGCCTGCACAATCTTTCTGGGCCACGCTCTGCGTCCCAGGTGGAAGGGAGAAGGAGCCAGCTGGCTTATTCTGCAGAACAGGGGAAGGAAAGTGTCGGTGGCCAGTTCTGACAGTGATGGCAGAAAGTGACACGACTGAACGTACAGAACGAAGGGCCGGAGGAACTGCGTGGGCGAGGGCTCCGAGAGGACAAGGCTGCCATCAGATGCTGGCAACCATCTGATGGCGTCTGATGAGCATCAGGGCTACGATTTGGAAGTGGTTATTCGAACACAACCAAGTTTCTTTCTGGAAAGAACTCCAGTTGACATCCCCAGTGGAAGAATAAGACACTAATTTCCTCACCTCTCCCAAGACAGCAACATTATTATTTTGAATTTGAGCATTATTTTGAACTTGGCCAATCTGTGAAAAATGCAATCTCAAAGCTTTGTGCGTCCTTGAGTACTGTTACCCTGGAAAGAGTATGACATGTTTACTGGTCAACTACATTGTGCCCGTGAGTTTTCTGTTCTTGGTATTTGGTTATGAGAGTGAAGTTCTCGATGTGATAAGAGACCTTTCAGCATTAAGATAATGCTCTCTCGTGGCTCCTTTCACTTTTTTTTTCAATTTGTCATTTTATTTGTTAAAGAACCTTAACAAATATTTTATGAATACGTACTGTCATTTTCCTGGCTCAGTTGTCATCCTTTTAATTATGATCTATGACAAACAGGTTTAATTACTATGAATAAATCTCTAAGTTATCATTTATTGTTCATTTTCTCCATGACTGTGCCACATAATGAAGTACTTTCCATATTTTCTGTTTGTTTTTTTACATGAAACTCTTAATCCTTTTGGAGTTGATTCTGGCATATGGAGGGTGGCAAGGTGAAATCTAACCTGTTTTCCCCAATGCTAATCTGCTGTCCCACACTGCTTCCTCATATCTAGTGAAGCCTCCTTATCACACACCGCCTTCTTAAACCTACCAGGGCTTCTTGCTGAGTAGTATGAGGAACCTCATTTACAAGTGTGGAAACACAGAGGAGAGTGTTCTATATTGGGGGGGGGGGGGGGGCGACACAGACAGACAGCNCCCCCCCGACACAGACAGACAGCAGCACAAATGGGAATGTCAGTTCCTGAGACTCAAGTCCATCTCACTTGCTGGACTTTTGCTGCTTCCCTAGAGCAGATTCAGCTGTTTTAAGCCCTCATCTAAAAGTTTTGAAACCATACATGAATTAAGCCAAAATAGTCAATTATTGAGGGAAAGGAAATTGTGATCATCAGATCCCATCAAGAAAATCAAAAAGTTTCTTTCAGTGAAAATTCTTATACATACCTTGAGTGGATTTTTGGAGAATAGAACACACACACACACAAACAGATGTGTAATGGCCACATCTGTGAACAGAGTTTCTGCAGAGGCCACTTCAGGCGCAGCTATGCATCTATGTAATCACTAGCAGGCTTAGTTGAGCTGCTAGCCACATAGACGGGTTTTCCGTAATCCTGGAGTTCTTGGCCATGGATTGTTTGAAGATGTCTGTGGAGCCCATAAAATTATAATTTGTGTGCCTGGACACACATAATACAATTCTAGGGAAAGGGTTATTAGAACTTCCATCTAGACCCTACAGGGACAGGGCTTCTAGCCCTGAAGTCTGCTCCAAGACTCAAAGGCTACAATTAAGTCCATTGCCTTGTGACCTGCTAACCACCACTTCTTTACAAGTTCTATTAATGCATTACCAAATAGGCCCCATTTAAACCACTCTTATGATTTCTCAACTTTCTCTTCCAGTTCCTTCCTCAGTCTAAGTACATTACAATGGCTTTCTCCATGTAGTTGGAGGACCACAAATCCAGTATTCTGCCTTTAAGATCACCTGCCAATCTTATGACTAAAATACACAATAAAGTCTCAAATATTAAACATACTAAAGGATGGTGCATGACTTTAAAAAAAAGGAAAGAAAAAAAATGCTTGAAGATTTCCAGTGGTAACTATTTAGTTTTTGACAGTTACACTTGAGCAGGTCTTAAACGTTCCTCATCATGGTTTTGGAATACCTAGTAAGGGTGCAATCATATGGCTTTTATACAATATTATTATAAACAATTCTATAGCTATATATTGTTTTGGAGACTCCAGCCAATAAACCAAAGGATGAGACACAATCATTGAAATAAATAATAGGAACACAAATAGAAACATAACACAAATGACATTATAGACATAGAAATTCAAAGCAACAAAATTATCAGCTGTAACTAGTTTAATAAATTACTATATACACAAACATCAGCATTGCCCATGTTTACCAACTAAACTACTTGGGCATGATTCTCACCACCACCAATGAAATACTTAAGAAGCACATAAAGCTCTATGCATAGACAGAGATGTGCCGTGTGCACGCTGTATAGGCAGCATTTCTCCCCAAGATTTAGTTGCAGGTTTACTAGACCATAAATACCTGCGGTCTAGTTGTTTTTGTATCCTTGGGGCCTAGCCCACAGCGAACACCCCGTAAATATTATTTGAATGAGCTGTAAGCCACTCAAAATCATTAATGAACTTTTCTAAGAAGTAGACACGATACAAAAATTTGTTGTACAAAAATAGAGAATAACAAAAAGAAAAGATGAGAAGACCAGCTCTACCAGTTTTGAAGCATGTTACAGATCAACAGTGCTATGATACCAACATATTACAATACCAGCAGTGTGGTACTGGTGCACACATGTGCTCCCTCCCCCTCCCATAGTCATAAATCAATGGAAGACAAATTCAACAATATCAAAAAATATCAGATATAATAATTATATGTTCTGAAAAAGAGAAGCATTATAAAACAATGGGAAAGTGAAGGATCATGGTGTTTCCTATTTCAGTCAATAACATTCAACAATAATCCAATCTTCTCAGTTCTTCCCTCTCTCTTTTCCTCATCCCAAACATGTTGTCAAGTATTTTTCTTCAAGTCTCCAGTGTCGTTATCTAAACTCTGGCTGTCAGCACCTCTCTCTTCTCCTATTGCAGTACTTCCCATCTAATCTCTTTTCACCTTCTCTTTCCCCTTCTTCCATAACCCTAAGTACGCCTATCACTAGAGTTGTCTTTCTAAAGCACAAGCTTAATTTTTTCAACCTTATGCTTGTAAGGGCTCTCCAAATTCTACCACAGCAGTCCTCAAACTATGCCCCCCACAAAACTGTTGGAACAGAGCTTTTCTAATGATGGTCTCCCATAGGTAAGAGCAAAAGCCAGTCAATTCTGCCAGTTTTACAGGCAGGTGGTAGTCATGGGCTTGTATTTCAGTCCTGCCATCCTGGGGTTGTTTGGGACAATATTATCAATCCTAAATGTCCAAAATTGAGATCATTATATTACTTATAATGAGGTTAAGAGGTGTAAGAGGAGCTGAACAAACAGAACAAAAAGGAAATAAATTAAACATCCTGTGAGAAATGATGCCTCTGGATCTTTCGGTGCATAACAGAATTGTCTAGTTAGGGGAAAGGTGGCCATCCATTTATATTGTGCAAATGAAAAAGAACTCAAGCATGCCTCAAAGGTAGTGCAGGTATTGTGGTTTCAATATTCTGGTTCCCCAGTGCATGTACAGACAGGTTTAACCAGTACTGTAGTCTATTAAGTGTGCAAATAGTACTCTGAAAAAGCAGCGTACGTGCCTAATTAAATGGGGAACAGAGACACAAAGCGAGCTCCTGCCTCTGGGAGAGGGGTGCCCACACCTCGCTCCATGCAGGGCTGCCTTGAGCCTTCCATTTGTAAGAAACACAGTAACTGCAAAGGGTCATACCAAGAGGTTTGCCTGAATTTCGGTTTCAAAGGTTTGGAAGACCACTGTTCTCCTGCTGTTAGATGCAAATACATCCAGGGGCTGGTATTTTAAATACCAGCAAAACACTAGACTTGAGAACACGTGGCTCTACACACAGTCACTCTCTAACTAGCTGATCTGAAAATGAGAGTGAATAAGTTTTGTGCACTGCTAAGAATCAAGTGATTGTCTTTTTCTAATTTGTAGACAATTTTAAAGGATAAAACTGAGATTGGTGTGGGTTTCACCTAAGAATCCTTCTCCCCTCTTGGACTTCTTTAATGCTGTGCCCACAACTGCCTGTTATATAAGTGTCCCACATCAGAGACACCTGCACTGAGCCCAAGCATGTCTGAGACCTCCATCAGGTGGCCTCACTCACCACCTGCAGCCAAGGAGAAGTGCTTTGGTGTATTTCCCCAAGGGACAGTTGGGCATGGGTTCAAGGGCCCACTCCAGCCTTTGCTTCTACAAGTATCTAATGACTGCATGAAACACAAGCTGGTGGATTTATAAATGACAGGTGATTTATACCTGACAGATGACAGGTAGATGATAGGTACTTAAAAGAATTTCTGTGCAGTTCTGAACATTTCCATATTCAAACGCTTGCAGTCATCTGAGCAGCTATTTAGTCTACAACTTATGATTTAAACACTTTAAGAGGGATACATTTGGCTAACCACAGGGGGAAACTAAGAAACTATAGAAGAAATGTTAATGAAACATTAATCATTAATAGAGAGATCACATTGACTACTGGACCAAAAGGTATCTCTGATAAGGAAAACAACTAAAAGGAAGAACTGTGGGAAAAGAGGAGAAGCAATAAAAAACATCTGAGGACTAGTCAAAAGAAAGCAGTCTATGCAGATCACCAACAAGCTGCAATTAACATGAAATACCAAGACGCAGGAAACAAGCCCAGCAACCTGGAAGGCTGAGACAAGTGAATATTGTTCTCTTATCATTTGCTACTGATAGGTTCTGCCTATTCAAAAGCAGTTATACAAATCACCGGGTCAGATTTTCCACAGAATCTCCTGTATCATGTGAAACCTGTATCAAAAGGCATCCAGCCATGCAGGTGTTCTCTCGAGACTCCATCACACACTCATTAAGTAATGCACCTGAGAACAAGAATGCTTGCTTGCTTGTATTAAAATGCATGAATAGATCACATGTGGCATCAATATTTCATTACTCACACCTAAGATCGGCTGGGATGTGTACGACTGGCTGTGCCCAACTCATCTGTGTGTCTGTCTTCCCTTTTGAATTCCTGATATTTTTAATCTCAGCCTCTAATATTTGAGAGTCTCGTAACAGAATTGGTAACTGAACGACAAAATTGACACCTCAATACAACTAAATAAATGATGCAGAAAACTCACGTAAGGAAATACAAATAGAGGGATAGGGTCACATAACTTAGCAGGAAAAATTAAAACAGGTAGCAAATATTTTGAAAGACACTCTCTGCTAAGGCAATAGTGAAACGACCCTCCTGAGGCCACGCAGTGACGGCATCACAGGGCCGCCTGACCCGCCATGCTGTAAGCAAAATGCCGGCTCTGTGACTTTAGAAGGCAATCTGGCAAAGGTCGGCTATGGAAGTATTTACTTCCCACAAAGGTGGCGAGTCTACACATCAGGGAATTCACTAGGAAAAAAAAAATACATCCAAGGGGGGTTACTATAATCATTAGCATGTTGACCAACCATGTCAAATGGAAATGGGGGACCAAGGTGTCTTACAAAAGGAATAAAATCCAGTTCAAGTGAGCAAAGCCAGAGGAAAACCGTGTTCCACTGGGGGGAAGAATGAGAGCTTGAACTAAGGTCATAGAAAGAACAGTCACTGAGAGGTAAAGACCAAGTCACAAGAAACTAAGGAGGCAGAACTGCCTGGTCAAGGTGAGAGCCTGGATAGAGAGAGCAGCGGGGATCGAGGAGGGGAGCTGCAGGGGAGCAAGGAGGTGAGGCGAGGAGCGTTCAGTGCATGAGCAACTAAACTACGCAGGCAGCAAACTACAAGGAGCCAGTGTTAAGAGCACGCATGAGCAGGCCACTCGGCTGCTGTTACCGGCTCACCTCCACCGCAGCAATCTGTGTTCCAATAAATCTTTTTACAAAATGGGTAGTGGGCAGGATTTGATCAGCAGGCCAAAGTTTGCAGACACACAGATTAGGGGATACAGGAAAAGAAAGCCAACTTGAGGAAATAGTTCATGAGTGGTATTTTAGCAAGGCATTTCAGCAGAGACGTCCAAGACAAAGATCAATCTAGAGATGAAGAGATGCCAGGGCTGGAGGCAAAAATTTGGTCGTCATCACCCACAAGGTAATAGTTTTGGAGCTGAGATCACCCAGGGGAATGGTCCTAGAAGAAAGGAGACCAAGGATCCTGTATTTAAATTGGGGCTTTTATGCCCTTTCTAAGACAAAAACTTCAGGGTTTCCAATTCATAAATGGAAGATTCCCATTGTCTAGAAATTCTAACAGAGCCAACAATTTTTACAGATGAACTATGTTATGCTCAAAAATTATACAACATAACATACAGGTGAAGTGCATTGAATAATGCTAAAACAAGTATCCTGTCCCCACCTGAAGGGGAGCTGATTACCAAATCAACACTATCCAACTTTTCTTATCTTAAGAATCTCTAAACTAGAAGTCAAAGCAGGCAGCACAAGACCAGATAAAGCTTACAGATATTTTCTTTGGCCTATACTGTGGTGGTATTTTTATCTTTGCAATTGCCAACATTCAAATACTAAGAAGCTTCACATGAAAATCAGCATTCTGCCTTATCATTAAAAATGAGAAGCTGTAGCTATACTGTGCCCAAATCCACCACGGCAGCAGGTAACTAGAGTAGAGAACAACTCTCCCCTTGAACAGATACTGACTAGTTCATCGCAGGTACATCACAGACCTCACCACTCCCTATCATCTTACACCCATCTCCTATTTTGCTTATTACTTTCATCTGCCTTGCATTTGCGTTTGTAACTCCTGCCCCTGCTTACAGAATATAATTGTGGTTTCCAACTTCTTGGAGTAGGGAAACAGTCCTTAAAGTTAAAAAAAAAAAAAGCATCACAGATGTAATAGGAACATTTTAACAGTAAGACAGGTCTATAATCCCTAACCCACCATCTTGAAATCTAAAAAACAAGATTTTTGGAAGTCATTTGGCAACACAGCTTGACCAGAGCTAACATGAAACTATTTGGAATCTTTATCTCATTTGGCATGAAATAAATTAATTTACTTCATTATAGAAATAGTAACATTTTGATTAAGTGCTGCTTGCCAGACCTCATTTACTATTATTTAATAACACAGTATACATACTTTTGCTTTCTAAAATCTGAAAAATTCTGAATTCTGAAACTCATCTGGCCCCAAGGACTTGGATGAGAAAAATGAACACACATAGGAAGCAGATAGGCGTGTAATGATATTTTTAAATGGAATTGTACTTGATTAACTACCATGGCATCTACCTACATTTGAGAAAAGTTGAATGCTGTCGCAATACATCTACAGTCTGATGAGAACACATGGAAGACGTAGTTTCCCAGACCTCCCCCACCCTAGCATGTCAATCCCTGAGGGTCTGCCAGGCACACACTGGGAACTCAGCCACCAGGGTGGTTCCATCTGAGAGTTACGTGCTGCCTTCACTTATAAATATGATGCCATTGGGCTTCCCTAGTGGCTCAAGGGGTCGAGCACCGTACTGTGGGGCTTCCACCGCCACTGCAGCATGAGTTCAATCCCTGGCCAGGGAGGGGACCCACAGTACACAGCAGACCTCTCCTGACTCACCCGCTGCTCCCTCATCAGTGTACTTCAGTCGAACTGCCTGTTCTGCTCCCCACTCAGTCTCTGGTGAATCCTCTCACCCCCCACCACCTCTGGCCTGTTCCCCAGTTCTTGCATGGATAAATAAATAAATATTTTTTAAAAATGATGCTATCTAACCATACCCTTTTAGGGTGCTTTCTCTTTTTCTGCAGTGAACAATGGGCTTTCACTCAACTCTAAATACTATTTGATATTCTGAGGTCTCACAATATGTGAAGTATGTGAGGTTAAAGAAGATTGGGTTGAGAAGAAGCTGTAAAGATACCAGGTTTCTTCCCAGTCCTGCTCTAAGCAGCAACCAGCAGGCATCTATTCAGACCGAAGCAAAGCCCAAATACACAGTTAGCTGTGAGTGCCCCTACTTTCCTGGACAGAGGAAATCAATGTGAACAAAATGAAGCAGTGGAGCAGGTGAGGAATGTGGCGTGTGACAGGCGGCAAGGCAGGGACAAGCTGGGGACGTCCAACTTCATGAAGGGCCGTCTCATGGAAGAGACGAGACTGACTCCACGGGGCACACAGGACAGCTCTGGGTCAGCAGGTAGAAGCACACTCTCAGCGTGAGAATCTGAGTGACCTCTAAAAGGAAGGGGCTGTCTCATGAGACTTCCACTGCTGGAGAGGGTCATTAGGGTTCAGTGATCAAGGAGGGCTGCAAGGAGCAGAGCAGAATACGAGAAGCCAGCCTGGCACAAGGGTGATGTCCACCGAGGTCCTGCTACTGGTGCCGGGAGGAATGCCAGATATTGCCAGGTCTTCCAAGATTTCTGAAGAAGCTAGAAATCCAGGTCTTCATGTGAAAACTCCTGACTTTTAAACATGGGCCAATGACTGCAATCAATTAATCAATACTGCACAGGCGATATCGATCTCATGGGTGACCTGCAAGCAAGGGTGGCCCTCTCTCTGGTTTTGATAATTCACACATTCGGACCCAGAGGGACGAGACCAGGGCTTCTCCACCTCAGCACTCTCCACAGTCGGGACCGGGCAAGTCTGTATGTGAGGGGCCGACCTGGGCCTGGTGGGTGTGAGCAGCAGCCCAGTCTCTCTCTACTCTCTTCCCATTCCAAGGAGAGGTAAGTGGCCCACTAGCCCCACCCTCCCGCACCAAGTCAGGACAATCAGAAAGATCTCCAGGTGTTCTCTGAGGACACACCACCCTGGAATGAGTCACTGGACTCTTCGCCTCCAGGAGTTGAGGAGGCATCTCGTCTACCTCAAACAAGGGGTTTCTTCCAGAAGAGCTGTCCGCATGAAGTGCAGGCTAATAGACACTTTGGAAGCAGAGGCCTGGGTTTTGAACCCGCTGTTTTGTTATTTACTAGCTTGAGAGCGGCTGGGAATTCTGGCTTCCTCATCGCTAAAACAAAAATACATGGCTCTCACCTCCTGTTGAGAAGGCAGAGAGAGAAGTCATCACAGCACCAGGCCCGCAGCTTCACAGGCACTAAAGATGGTTAATAAACATGAGTCCTGTCCTGGTGAGGAGGCAGCCCAGGGAGGCACAGCCAGGAGCCGCGTCCTGCCTTGGTGACTGAGTCACCGTGCCAACTGGCCAAGTCATTTCTCCTTCTTTAGAAAACGAAATGCCCATCGCCAGGAGATACGGAGCCAGGCACATGGTTTAACACATCACCTGGTGAATTAAACCACTGTAGAAACACTGATTATTATTACTTCCCAATCTTTTCAAGATTTCTACAAAGGAAAGGATGAGCTGATCAAGAAGCCAAAGAGGGGCCTCCCTGGTAGCACAATGGGTTAAGCAACGCAGATCGCAGCCACTGCAGCACGAGTTCAATCCCTGCCACTGGCCAGGGAGCTGATCCCCATGCCACAGCAGACCTCTCCTGTCTCGTCCACTGCTCCCCTCAGCAGTGTGTTTCAGTAGATCTGCCTGTTCTGCTCCCCACTCTGTCTCTGGTGAATCCTCTCACTCCCCACACCTCTGGCCTGTACCCCAGCTCTTGTATACATAAATAAAAAAATCCTCAAAAAGAAAAAAAAAGAAGCCAAAGAACTAAGAATGCAGTAATACCAGAGTAAGGTAAGGGGCGGGGTGGGGGGGAGGGAGGGCAGGACATTATAATAACAACAAAGATCATAACCCTCTGGTCCTTATACACACAACAGGTGGCCCATGGACCAAATCTGACCATGACATATTTAGCCCCATGCAGGATCAGGATAGCTATATAATTTGAATTAAACGGCATCTAATTTTCATTAAACCAGACTTCAGGCTTTTCTGTAAATTCCAAAGGTTCGTCTCCTGACCCAGAGGTGAGACAAGCTCCCTCCAGATCGCCACAGCCCTCACCTCCCCTAAGGTGACTCATTTATAGGATGAGCCTGGCCCCTCTAGGTACCCGCGTTTGTAACCCTGACTTATCTAAAGGCAACTATCTGGGAAAGCATTCAGACCTCCAGGGAATACTTGGCTCCTGCCAGAGACCAACACCCATGAGACACTCCCTGCCAGCTCCTCACCTAGGCAATAAGCCCTCCCCGGGATTCCTGCTCTGGATGCTTCTACCTCCTCCCTCAAGCTCCTCACCCTGGAATATGTCTTCCTGGACTCAGGACCTCACCTTTCCCAAATCACCACCTGCATCCACTGGATGGATTATTGGCATCAAAGGTTTGCAAGAAACATCTTTGTCTTCAGCAGGACTACAAATGACAAGTATCATTCATCTCACCAGCCCTCTCTCCCCCCTCTGCTGGTGAGGGCCCACAGTCTCCCATGGGGATCCAGCAATCCCCTATGCTCAGCCCATGTGCTTGGGGGGGTTGACTCCATTCCCATTTCTAGGGGAAGGCATGTGATCTAGCCAAAGCATTCAGTCACTCCTGGGACTGTGGCCACAGTGACTGGGAGGAAAGTCTTCTCTGAGCCTCTGCCACTTGGAAAAGGAAAATGGAAGACAAGGGATCTCCCTGTAGACAGCTGTCTAAAGAGCTGACTCCTGGATCCAGCCCAACCTGCAGCCAGGCCACTTTTGGGTTCTTTTGGTCACATATGAGTTCATTAAGTCCCATCCCTGCTTAAAGCAGTTTGAAATGGGTTTTCTTGAAACCAAAAGAAAAATTTGAAAGAAGTGCTGGGTGATGAAAAAAATAAAACCCCCTGCTCGCATTTTTCCTGATTTGGGGTTTTTCGGTTATTGCCTTTCATCCAATAAGAGTAAGGTTTGCTCTGCACACTGGCTCTTCCTTCTCTCATAGTATATAGTTAGCTTTTACCTACCTATCTCTTCTGCACATCTACTGAGCTCCTTCAGGGCAGAAACTGTCACATTCTGATTCTCTAGTACCTTGCACAACGGCACATAGTTTGGACTCCATCAGTGTCTGCTGAATGCAGGAAGCAACAAGAGGCAGGTGGACAAAAGGATAGAGACATTCTAACCTTCTTCTTTGGGATCCCCATTATCCCGAGACCTCCTCCTAGGCCCGGCCCTATGACACACAAACATCTCACACAGACGTCTCCACCCGCTGTAAGCAAATTGCATCATGAGAACTCGCTCCTTCCAGCAATTAGTAATTCTCCCACATGTCCCTCCCATGGAACCTCACTGTGGAGTTGCTCACAAGGTCCTCAGTCTGGGAGAGAAGACCTCACTGCAGGATACTTTCCAGAACTCTATGAGTTGAGAATTGGGAAGCCATGCCATTCACACACCTTCACTCAGTAGCAGAGGAAGAGGGGGCTCCTTTGCTTTCTCTAGCCTTTGTCTTGATTCAAATATACCCATACTCCTGATTCTGATACCCATAACCATTTTCTTTGAGCAATAACAATTCTGGCCTCTCTCCTGCCTACATTTTCCCTCCCTCATCTTTTACAAATACTTAACTGGTAAAAATAAAAATAGATCTAGGAAATCTGCAGTACAGTAATAGGTCCCCTAGTAAAAAGTTTTGACTTTGGGTGCATAACTGCCACACCCTTAATAGCACCACATAATAGCTGAAGCTTCCACTGGCATCAAGCAATAAAGATTTCAAACAGAGTCAAAGGTCAGGACAGAATTACCAACCCTGGATGAATCACCATTTATCCAGTTCACGTGTCCCACACACTAGAGCCCACTCCTTCTGGGTGATCCATTAAGACCTAGATTTACAACTGATGAACAATATTTCCTGATCACATATCAGGTTACAGGAACCACAGCAGACCGGAGATCACAAGTGAAAGAACCAATAAGGGCTGCTGAGGTGTTTAGTGGCATGGAGAACACCGAAAAGAGCTAATTACATTATAGGGAAAACTAGTGCTTTGTGGAAGTGAGGGAGGGAGGGACCTCCAGTCTACTTTGGAGCATCAGGAAAAAGCTTCTATGGCCAGAGCCCTTTGGGGGAAGCCTGAAGAATGAGTTGGAGGTGGCTCTGGAGCAGGTGCGGTAAGAGCCTCCCAGAACTCCTGGGAGCTCCTGAGAGAGGCTAACAAGCAAGCAGGGCCTCTCCTAGAAACTGAAAGCAGACATGTCTGACTGGAAGTTGAGAGCCTGAAGAGAGAAGAGGAAGCAGGGGCCAGGGACACCCCAAAGGGTTGTGCAGCTAACTTCAGTGTTTTGTTTTGTTTTGTTTTGTTTTAAAGAGCAACATCACTTGCCTGCTACAATATACAAACAGGTCTAAATGACAATGTGATGAAATGGAATCTTGCCACTCACTGAACATAAATTCCACCATGCATGTGACTGAGAAGGCTCAGAGGAGGAAAGAGTTCCTGCTGGAAACACTGGCCCTCACCACTACTCTGCCCACCTGCCTCTCAGCATTATTTCTAGAATGTTCCTACAAACAACAGAAAATTGTGCCCGCCCAGACCCTAGAGGTCAGGGATGAACTCTGGAAATAGGATAAAGATATACCAAGATAACAGGGTGGGGTACCCCCAAAAAGGAAAGGATAAAACTAAGCAAAATGTTGAGGGAAATGAAACAGTAAAAAGCAAATTTAGAAAACTCAAGAGGAAGTAAAAGTATTTTCATACACACAGACCAAAAAAAAAAAAAAAAAAGAAGTGTGCCACATGCTCAGTCAAACCGAACTCCCCTTTTTACTTAACTGTTGAAAAAAGAACCAAGAACTGTGAAAAAAGTCACACTTCCATGAAGTCATGCTAGAATAAACAGTAAATCGGTATGGCATAGCTAAACCTTACCCTGGAAGACCTTGAACTGTCTGCTCCAGATAATACAGCACATGACAATCACCTGGAGAAGCTCTCAGACCCACAAATCACTGCTCTCCCAACAGCCTGGTCCTCTCCAAACTGTTCTGTCATTCCATAATCGATAAAGCTTCCTGTCAAGCGTTAACACGGTACCAAAGAAATTCGCAGAAGCCTGTTTCCAAATCCACAGTGAGAAACGCTTTCCTTAAAACAAGTTGTTTTTCTTTCTTCGCCACAAGGCGTCTCCATAATCCTTTTCTCCCAACTCCAAATTTCTAAATGCCAGGAACTTGTAGCAGCAGTTCAGGGAGAGCCTGATTTTGAGAGCACTACCTCTAAATTCCCTCAAAGGGCGTTCTGAAACTCACTAAGCAGATCCAATTGGCCTTAACAGTCCTTTACTGCTACTGCCAGCAGGCACTTGGAAGTGAAGAGCTTGCAACAAGCGGGGCCACCCGGAAAGGCTGCGAAGGCCGCCCCCAAACGCCAGCGCTCCGCACAGCCTTAGGCACCCAGATGCCGGAGTTTTAGCCCAGGGGAGCAGCCCGGCCCGGCTGGTTCCGAGGGCGGATAGGGCAGGTTGCGTCCAGTACTCGGAGGACGACGCCGGACGGGGCAGAGACTCTGTAGAGGGGACCCCGAGCGGTGGGCGCGGAGGGAGGCGCGGCGCGGCCGGGCTGGCCTCTGGGGGCTCTGGCTGCTGCCCGGAGCGGAGCCCAGGCCCCGGCGTGGCGCGGCCCCCGACCCCGGGCCCGGTCGGCCCGGGGAAGGCAGCTGGAGGGTCGGATCCGCGGGGCCGGGTGGTGCCGTCGCGCCCGCGCCCCCGCCCCCGCCCCGGCGCGACCCCCGGAGGGCCTGCCCGCGACTCGCCTGCCCACGGTCTGGTTGGCCAGCTGCTTCATGCGGTTGAACTGCTTCTTCATGGCGGCGGCGGCGGCGGCCCGCGGGGCTCGGGCCGGGCAGGACGGGGGACGGCCTGGCGGCTCCTACATCGCTTCCCGGCCCAGGCGGTGGCGGCGGCGGCTCCCAGGCCCGCGGCTCCGCCCTCGCCGCGTCACTTCCAGCGGCGCCGCCCAGCGGGACCCGGCGGCCGAGGAGTTTCGAGTCCTGGCGCCGCCAGGCCATGACTGCCGCGCCGCTCGAGGCCCGCGGGCGCCGGCCCAGCCGCTGCCCGCGGGTCGCTGCGGGGGAGACCCGCCCGGAGGGGCGCGCCCGGAGGGGGCTGGCGGTCCTTGCGGGCCCGCGGATCTGAGCTGATCAATCGCCAGCAGCTATCCCAGACTCACTCCCCGGGCTGGTCTCAAACACACGTGGGCAGAGCAGACACAAAGAGGACTCGCGGTGGGGCGCCCCGGGGCGCGCGGAGCCGCCAACGCCCGGGCAAGGGCTGGCTCTCGCGGCAGGGCGCCTGGGGAGGGTCCCGGGAACCTCTTGGAGGATGAAAGCTGTAAGTCTTCATGGGGGTCGTGTACATTGTACCCCAATCACAAAAAAGAGTTGCGGGAAAGTCACCATGGCAGAGCAAGTGTTGCGTGATAGCACTTACTGAAAGACTCAGGTGTATGCGCTTTTTTATTAACCCACGCGCTCAAAGGCACCCAGGTCAGGGTATTTTGCAGGTGACCGCCGTGAAGGTGGCAGGGGTCGCGCGGAATCTGGGAAGTACCAGGAGCCTAGGGAGAAGAGACCCAAGTGGGGGCGTAGTTGGGTTGAACCAAGCCCCCCCCCCCCCCCGCCCCCCCCCCCCCCCCCCGCCGGCCCCCCCCCCGCCTGCCAGCGCCCCCCCCCCCCGCCCCCGACTGAGTGAGCGCCCTTTGTGACGTTCCAGGCAGACCTCAGCGTTTCCAGGCAGCCTGGCAGTTATTGACCTAACAATGCCCAAAGGGTACTTAGCCTTGTGCTTGCAGCCTTTCGGGGACATTTTGGCGGGGTTGTCCGACTGTGTTGGAAGCTTTTCGCTGAGCTATTTCAGGTCAGTTCAAACGCGCAGCGTTTGGCAGACTCGCACCTAGTGTGGGATTCCCACACTCACCACTGTCCCACATCTGGGACAAGTGGGCAGTGGTGTATTAATCTTCAGTGTATCCATCTTGAATTTAGCGTATGGGAGATTAGATTGGAGAACTCTAACTCCAGGAGAAAGGAGATCAAAACCATTCAGACATTGCTAAGATCAGAGAAGAGACTAAAAAAATCTCTATAGTGATATAGAAAAGTCAATCTTCAGAACTTAAAATACAAACTGTGAGTTAGAGACTCTCAGTTTTCTGTTGAAGTTTAACCACAACAGAAAGAACCAAAACTTAAGGTGAGTCAGCACAGCTAGAGAGCAATTAATTGCAGAAGCTGTAGCAACTCCAACATTCAATTCTAGAGAATGCCTTGCATTGCAGTTAGTCCAAAGTAAATTGAATATTAATTGTTTGAATTTAACCATGCAGAAGCTTGAGGATGAAACCCATCCTCCTTTAAAAGACTGGTTAAATCAGTCACAAAAATATAATTTAAACACCCAGCAAGACAACTGTAACTATAAAGAACACAGTAAACAAAATGAAGTTTGCAAAGTCAGGAACGACTTAACTTACTCTCTTAATAAACAAAATGAAGTTTGCAAAGTCAGGAATGACTTAACTTACTCTCTTAATAAACAAAATGAAGTTGGCGAAGTCAGGAATACCTTAACTTACTCTCTTAATGAAGATGTTAGTAAGGATGACTTATTTAAAGAAAAGAAAGCTGAAGATAGACACTTAAAC
This sequence comes from Galemys pyrenaicus, assembly GCA_019455555.1. Taxonomy (NCBI): domain Eukaryota; kingdom Metazoa; phylum Chordata; class Mammalia; order Eulipotyphla; family Talpidae; genus Galemys; species Galemys pyrenaicus. The sequence goes on from JAGFMF010011768.1 coordinate 11,507,553, forward strand.
CAACTGCTTTCAAAATTAGAACAACTCAGTAAGAATTCACAAGTCGTCTTGGGTTTCAAAATGAAATCTGAAAAGTTGTTTTATACCTACAAAGAACTGAGACTTATGTTGGAAAAAGTGATTATTTGGAACCACCAGGGTTCTTTGGATAAAAGCACTGCTATGGAAATTATCCAAATGAAAACAGGACAATGGAAGGCAGAACTGAGTGAGATTGAAAAGGGGCTGTGGGAAGTAATGAAAATGAGTGAACAAACTGTTAAAGAATTGTCAGGTAAATGTAACTCAGATAGCTTTCCAGTATGGCAGGAGCAGAAAGAATTAATTAGAATGAATCAAGAAAAAGACCTTGAAATAGCAAAACTCAAAAAGAATATTGAAAGGATTGAAATTGAACACAAAACAACCAAAGAAATACTGTCATCTCATTTAGAAGAGTGGAAGCAAATGGCACCACTTTTAAAAGAGAAAGAATTTTTTATGAACAAAGGAATTTCAAAACCTAAAGAGGAGCTAGAACATAGTGAGACCTCAAGAAAGAATGAAGAGGATATCATCAAAGTGACAAACACAAGTACCACCTCTGTGGCAGCAGAGGAGGCTCCGAGAGAACGTTCCGGGCCTGGAGAGAAACCGAGGTACAGTGACACTTCACGTCAAAATCAAAC
>JAGFMF010011768.1:11508383-11530485 GCA_019455555.1 Galemys pyrenaicus
GTACCACCTCTGTGGCAGCAGAGGAGGCTCCGAGAGAACGTTCCGGGCCTGGAGAGAAACCGAGGTACAGTGACACTTCACGTCAAAATCAAACCCTCCTGCACACCATAGAGGCGACAGGCACAAGTACCACCTCTGTGGCAGCAGAGGAGGCTCCGAGAGAACGTTCCGGGCCTGGAGAGAAACCGAGGTACAGTGACACTTCACGTCAAAATCAAACCCTCCAGCACACCATAGAGGCGACAGACTCAAGTACCAATTCTATAATGGAAGAAAATTCTCTGAACGAACTGGGGCAACTGGTCACAGGTCAGCTTTGTTTCCCCAAGGATCTGCTGTTAGGTAAACATGACCTGCTTTTGACACAGCCCTCTACTGAATCACCACTTACAGCAGAGCCTGAGGACCTTAATTCCAGTCCCTCTGCATCTTCTAAATTACTTCAAGAGGAAGTGGAAGTCCTAAGAAAATCAATTCAAGAAAAAGATGCAACTGTTCAAAAGCTTCAGGAAGAGCTCCAGAAATTGTCTGACTCTATTACTACCACCTCAGAACTAGAGAGAGAACAACATAAACAAAACAATTCACAAATAAAGCGACTGAAGGAGAAACACAAAGCTTTACAAAACTTACTTGAGGAAAAAGATCTCCTCATTAAAGCCAAAAACAATGATTTACTTTCTCTTAGAGAAAATTTGAGTAGCCAAGTGAATGAAAATGAAATTTATAAGCAGGCAGTGATAAACCTAAAAGAGAGGGTATCAAATTTTGAAACAGAGTCAGGTAAACAAAAACAGGAAAATGAAAAACTAAAAGCATCATCTAAGGAAAAGGAGGGAGAAGTGCAAGCACTGCAAGACACAAATGTCAAACTTTCTCAGCTCCTTAGAGAGCTAGAATCACAATACCTGCCAGTGAAAAAGGTTTTGGAGCAACTAATGAAAGAAGATGAAAAGGGCAAGACTGGGGATTTAAATCAACTTTTAAACAAAATCACCTTAATGCAAGAAAAGATACTTTTACTTCAAAAGGAGAAAGATGAAGTCATAATAGTCCTGAAAAACAAACAACTGGAAATTGATGCCCTACAGAGTGAAGTTCAATCTTTAAGCAAAAAAGAATCTCAATTAAACCAGGAGCTAGTGAGATGTCAGAAACAGACTGGGGAATCTCAATATTCTTCCATCTCTCAAGGCCAAGATGCAGATGAAAGAGAGGCTAACCTAAGAATGAAAATTGTGCAGTTGGAGGAAAAGCTACATTCATCTTTCACTGCCACAGAAGATGCAAACCAGCAAGCCAAGATACTTCAGGACCAACTGAATGTTACCAGCAAGCTGAAAGATGAAATTGCTGCCCAGCTCTCCACCTGCCAGGAACAGGAAAAGCAGTGCACTCGGGCATTAACTGACCTGAAAGTGGTTCTAGCTGAATCAATGGAAAAGACGGAACATCTGAAAGGAAAAGCAGCATCGTTACAGGGGCACCTAGATCAAGCTAATGCTGACTTGCAGCTGAAAGAAGGGCAGGTTGAAGAACTTAAAAAACAAAACGAAGTCATAAAGGAAATGCTGGATGAGGTACAAAAGAAATGGATGGATTTAATAATTAGATCAGATAAGAAGGTAGACAAGAGTCTAATGAGAAAGCTCTTTCTGGATTATTTCCGAACACAGAAAGACGAACGGCAGGAAGTATTACAACAAATAGGAAGCACTCTGGGTCTCCAAAAGGAAGAGATGGATTCATTGCTGCAAGGAGATCCAGGTGGCATTAACCGAACAACGACTGGACAGTTTGGATCACAAAACGTCCCCAATACCCCTCAGAAACCAAATGAGTCATCTACACAGAAGAATTCCTTTTCACAGCTCTTTGTTCAATTCATGCAATCAGAAACGCATGAGTCTTTGGCAGCACCAAATAGTTCTGCTCATTGCAAGACTCCTGACTCAGCAGGAAAGAAAAAAATAATGAAAAAGGAGCCACCAACTTTTAAACAGACCCTAAACTCCACACCCCCCAAAATGAGGGCTTCAACAGTTGTATCCCTTGTGAGCCCCCCTGGGTATGAAGCTGGAGGCTCTGGAAATCTTCTATACAATGTAGCTAATGCCTTTCCCACCTACACACACTTGCTGCTATCACCGAGCAAGAAGGCAGGAGTTGCCCAGAAAGACTCTACCAAACTGTAGAAGCTTCTGCAGTCAGAAAGGAAATACTTTTAAAGAAACCAAGTCAGAATAAAGTTAAAGTTTTGAGAAAATGTTGCGTATGTTTGCAGTTTTACTTTAAGTTTTATAACAATATTTTCAAAGTTTAAAGTTTTCATGAGTCACAAAGGTTTTCACTTTATAAAGGGATAATTTTTTTTATTTTTTAAGATTTATTTATTTACGCATACAGGAGCCAGAGGTGTGGGTGGTGAGAGGATCCATCAGAGACAGAGTGGGAAACAGAACAGGCAGACCAACTGAAACACACTGCTGAGGGGAGCAGCAGGCGAGGAGCGGGAGAGGCAGAAGAGGTCTGCTGCGCCACTTGGATCCCCTTCCTGGCTGGAAGCAGGGATCGAACTCGTGCTGCAGTGGCTGCGGTTTGGCTTCATAGTGCCTTGCTTAACCCACTGCTCCACTAGGGAGGCCCGGTTTTCACTTAATTTAAAGCAAGTTGAAATGGTTACTTCTGACCAGAGTAGGCACTGGTGGGATGGGGGTTATGGCCAAAAGATACTTCAAATATTGTTTGTGCTGCTGTAATTTTTTACAAACAGAAATTTGTATGTATCTTGGGGAATGAGAACAGTAACTGTGTTAATGTTCAAAAATAAAATACACAAGAGTACCTCTCAAAGAAGAAATGAGATGAGCAGGATAAAAGTACAGGGTGCATCATGTTAGCAATGGACACTTTGTATGGCCTGGCTAAGCCCCACTCTTGTTGCCACTGCCTGCGGAACCTCTCTATTGTTAACCTGTATTTGCTCAGACCTTCCATTCCTGCCCCTGCCCCATGGGGCAAGTGAGGTTGTCAGGTTTTTCTGCTCTCCCACCATTACCATCAATGATAGACTCCTGTGGTCCCACATGCATGCCTGATGGCAGGCACCTGGAATGGGGGGGTGGGCACATCTGGGCTGAGAGACTGGGCATATGAAGGTGGCATCACGGGGTTGCCAGCAGCAGCGGCAGCAGATGAGAAGAAGCAGCAGCGGTAGCAGCAGCAGAGCGCCCAGACAGAGTAAAGATTCACAGGGCCTAGGAGGCCCGCCAGCCTCATCGCTCCCCCTATCCCCCACCACCTGCCATATATTCGGTCGCCTCACAACAAATGATGCAGAAAGATTAATAAAAGCCAAAAAAAGACACCAAGGGTTCTGGGACTCCTCCTCTACCTGTTTGCCCGAATCAAAGAAAACATACCCCATGCCTTCCTACCACTACACCTCCCTTTTCTGTTTTTTAAATAATCAAATGACACAGAACAACATCACCCTGTTAATGCCCAACTACCCAGCGGATCCTCTTCTTCCCAAACCCTCTACAGTGTTCTCTCTTCCCCTGCTCCAGCCCAGAGACAAGGTAGAATCTTGGGAGGAGGCTGGGGCAGAACTGGAGGCAGGAAAAGATTGCACTGAACAGGCAACTATTGTTGGGCTTGGGGGAGAAACTAGGAGGGGTTGATTCTTAGAGACCCTTAGAGATTCTTGTGCCAAATATGCAGCCCTATTCCCAACCCCATTCTTGAAATCATTGCCCATAACCCAGGTCCTCTCTACTCTTCCCCCAGCCACACTCCCAAATGAACTTTATCCTGCCGTAGCTATCCTGGTCTAGCTATCCCTGAAAGTTCCCCTGGTGGGGACTCTTGGACACATTAGCTTTGTATCACTAGGACCTGACCCTTGCAGAGACGAGGGCGTGCAGACTGGGAATAGTGTGGTGCTTGTGGAGAGAGGAGTTTTATTTCCAGGCTCACAGTCTCAAGGTTCCCTTCTCCCAGCAACACCTCAAGAATTCCAGGGAAAGGTTCTCCGTTTTTTTAAAAGGACTCCTGAAAGGGACACTCCATCTTCACATATTGGCTGCTTCTCCAACCAGCTCCCAGAAACTCCTGAATGCCAGTTTAAAATCATTCTAGCTGCCCAAGTCAACATGTTTCTCTCCAGCCTGGAAAACATGGTTATTGCACTTGGTATAATCCTAATTTGATCCCTGGTTTAGTCTGCAAAGGTGGTCCACTGGTTCATGTGAACAGAGATGAAAGTTAATTCAGAACTCAGGTTGCTGAGGCAGGAAAGCCAGTCACTTCCCTTTGATCTCTTTGCCATATAAATTATCTTAGTAAAATTTGGATTTCCAATTGGGTCAAGTGGTAAGCTTTTGTTTGTTTCCTCCTGTATCCAAGTTTCTTTTATTTCCCTTTTGTTGTTGTTGCTTTGTAAGGTCAGAGAAAACTATCAGGTCTTTCCACCCTCCCGCCACTAGTTTGGACACAGGCTTATATGGGCGGTGTCATGAGGACACCAGAAGTAGCGGAACATAGAGCAGTAGCAGCTGGAGAAATAGGATGCCAGCAGTAGAAGCAGAGAGAAGCAGCAGCAAAGCAGCAGAGAGGGTGAGATGCGCTGGGGGCTGGGAGGCCTGCCAGCCTCCCGGCCCCCCGGCTCCCCTGCCTGCCATGTACCTGATGCCACCTCTGTAAATAAAAGCATAAAAGCCACCAAGGGCTCCAAGCTCCTTCCTTTACCCTGTCTGCTAGAACTATCTAGAACCTGCTCCGGTGCCGCCTTCCTGGCACCACATGCTTGTTATTGGATATACAGGGGAAGTCTCTCTTTACCCTGCTCCTATTTGTCAATTGTTTCCTCCAGAGTCTCAGGTCAGTGCCATCCAGATGAGGGCCTCTTATGACAATGGCATGTGGTTTGAGGACTCCAAGTTTAAGTCAAATTTGAATTAACATGCTTCTCGTGCCTCTGGGGTGTCTGCTCTCTGAGGACCAGGATGGGGCCACGTGGTGTTTTCAGCAGGGTGGTGTGGTGGAAGACACAGTCCACAACCCATAATCTGATGAATCAGAACCATCTGCAACCCCCTGACCTTTCTTCAGGGGGAATTGCTTCTTCCCTTCATCCATACAAATTCACTCAAGGTAGTTTTAATATTGAACAGGGTCAAGTCGAGGGTTTTTATTTATCTCCAGCTCAGCTCAGGTTTGCAAACCTTCCTGGGGGTGATGGGAAAGGGAAACTGTGACTCCTTTTCTTCCAGGAATGCCAGTCTATTTCCCCAGGTGGAGAACACATCCGGCGAAGTGATTTTGGTTAGGATTCTGACGTTCAGTAGGGGCATTCAGTCTCTGGAGCACAAGATTAGTCTTTCAGTATGCAAAGCCCATGTATGTTAGGGCCTGGGCATTGAGAGAGAAGTTGAAAACCAAAATACGCTTTCCCCCTACTTTTTTTTTATAACCAGCACCTGAGCAGAGGGTTGCATGGGCTATGTCCCTTGAAACCGCTAGGGATGAGGACAGCACACAGCAGTAACAAGGGAAGCCCAGGAGACAGGTCACTAGGTTTGCCTGAACAAGACCAAGAGGCAGCCATTGAGCCATTCTTCGGTCTTCCTGGGCTGGCAGCCTCCTTCCTTGACTGTGCTGGGGTGCATGTTCCCCAAAAGTCTGTGTGACTGTCTATAGGGTAGGAGGATGAATCAGGTTTTTTGCACTGTTAGTGTTGGTTGCTATCCCCTGCAGCCTCGATGGTGTTAATGCAGAAGGCACTTGGGAATGTGGGCACTGGGCATGCATGTATGACTATGGACACCTGAAGCATGATGCATGCATGTGTAAGTGTGCACGCCTGAATCTAGAGGTGAGGGATGTAAGGGCGACATCACTCAGACAGGCAACAGCTACAGGAGGCTTCTGCAGGATGAGTTGACTACAGAAGAGACGAACCCACGAGAGAGCACCAGACAGAGCTCAGCGAAAGAGTTAAGATTCAACTGGGGGCTAGGAGCCTTGCCAGACTCCTGGACCCTAGGACCCGCTGCACCTGCCCCTCCCCGCTGACCCCTGGGTCTCCTGCACCTGGTTGCCCCACAACACTGTCCCAAGCAGTCCTGATGGTCATCAGGTAGATACAATAACCAAAGAGCACTAGCCGGCATTCAGTGAGGAGAACTCAGCACCCACCTTAGAATGCTGCGTTGTCTGACCTCTGAGACCACCTGCCGCAGGCAACACCCGAGGGTAGTTCCCTTGGGGAAATAGTTAGTGAACAATATTTCTCGCCTGTTGGTAAGAATGAGCCATTCTTAGAGTGGGAATAGATGGCAGACCATTGCAGAGACAAGAACTTGAGTTAAAGCACAAGCTGGTCAGCAATTTGGCAGTTACATCCCAGAAAAGGGAGTTAGATAAAGCTGACCAGGTGTCCTCAGTTGAGGCTGGACCATCTTGTTTGTGAGACCAGTTGTTTTCTTCACCTCCTCTTCACTCCATTAGTGAGGATCCTGGCCTAGACTTACGTGAATGGTGGAACACAGGATACTCCCACCTGACATAGGGAACCCACAGCAGTTTATTCACCACATATCCCTACAGTCCAGGGGATAAGGACCTCACACACTATGGCAGGCCACAGGAAATGCACTTGGGAACAGAGGGATGAAGCAGGGGCTTGGGAGGCAGATTTTGTAGTAAAGAGGCCAAAGTGAGCCCTGGTTCCTGCAGGAGGGTTTGGTTGGCTTGTTTGAGGAAGGCCCGAGGCTGGTAGGGAACTGAAACCTGCCATTTGGGACTAAGCAGGCACTATTAGGGTCCTGTCATCAGGATTGTTTGGCTAGGAGCCCTTTTCTGTAGGGGAGGGCAAGTGGGGAGTTTGCAGTGAAGTCATTTGAGACCTCCTTGGTTTTGCCAGCTGTCAAGTCAGCTCTTAACACTGAGTCAAAATTTCAGGCCTTAAACCACAAGACATTGTTAAAAAGCAGTTCTGGGGCCTCCCTGATGGTGCAGAGGGTTGAGCACCAAACTGTGAAGCATCCGTGGCACAACCACGTGAGTTTGATCCCCCGCCAGTGAGGGGACCTACGTGGCACAGCAGACCTCTCCTGCCTTGCCTGCTGCTCCCCACAGCAGTGTACTTCAGTCCATCTGCCTGTTCTGCTCCCTACACTGTCTCTGGTCAATCCTTTCACCTCCCGCAACTATGGCCTATACCCTAGCTCTTGTATGCATAAATAAGTCTTTTTTTTTTTTAAAAAAGCAATTCTTCCTAAAACTAATAGTTGAATTTAATGTCACCAGATAGAAAATGAAACAAGTCATTTATATTTTCATATAGTAGCAATGAACATGTAGACAACAGAACTTGGAAAATAACATTTACAATCATTAACACAAGTTAAATACTTCGGTGTAATTCTAACAAAAACAGGTCCAGGACCTGTAGGCTAAATGCTACACTGATAAAAGAAACCAAAGATCCAAGTAATGGAGATGCTTACCCTGATCATGAACTGGAAGACTAAACATAGTAAAGATGTCAGTTCAAAATGGCAGAGATTTACTGTAATTCCTATAAAAATCCAGTAAGATTTTTTGTAGACATTGATAAAATGATTCTAAAATTTATATGGAAAGACAAAGGGATTTTAATAGCTAAAACAATTGAAAAAAAATCAAGTGGGAGCAAGAAAGAATAAAGTCTCAACACTTACTATAAAGCCACAGGAACCAAGGCTGTATTATTTGCAGAGATAACACACACAAAGAAACCAGAAATAGTCCCAATAAATATGCCCGAGATACTGACAAAGGTGCACATTCAATTCAGTGGAGGAAAGGTTGCCTTTTTATTTATTTTTGTAAGAGATTCTTATTATTTTTAAAGATTTATTTATTTACAAGAGCTGGGGTACAGAACAGAGTTGCAGGGGTGAGAGGATTCACCAGACAGAGTGGGGAGCAGAATAGGCGGATCTACTGAAATCTACTGCTGAGGGGAGCAGCAGGCGAGGCAGGAGAGGTCTGCTGTGCCATGTGGGTCCCTTCCCTGGCCAGGGATCAAACTCATGCTGCAGTGGCTCCAGATAGCTTCATAGTGCTGTGCCTTAACCCTTTGCACCACCAGAGAGGCCCCAAGGTTGCATTTTTAACTATTGCTATTTAAAATTTATGAAGAAATCACAGGCCAGAACACTTGGAAAACAGGACCAGCAAGAAGAAAGAGAATGGTCTGACTGATGTACTAAGGGGAGGGAAGGGAAGCATAGCGTGCAGCCCAGGAGAAAAACTGCGAACACTGGACAGCAGCTAACAGCTTCTTTCATCTTTCCGAATTCAGTAGCTTCTAATTGTTCAGTTCCTCAGTCTCTGGTGATTTTCCTATCAGCAATTACACTCCAAGCTCAGCACATCCTAACTGAGCATAAGTGCTTCAGACTCTGTAGGGTTAGAGAAAACTATCACCACCATTGGTGTGGGGGGGGGCTAGGTGGGCATGCGCAAGTGGGCGCACCTGGGTTTAGACAGGTGCCTATAAAGGCGGCATCATGAGGCTGCCAGGAGCAGCAAGAGAAGCAGCAGCAGCAAAGCAGCTGAGAACTGAGAACTGAGAGGGTAAGGTGTACCGGGGGCCAGATTTAAATAAATCTTTTAAAATAATAAGAATCTCTTACGAGGTAACCTTTCCTCCATTGAATTGCATTTGCACCTTTGTCAGAATCTCGGGCATATTTATGGGGACTATTTCTGGTTTCTTTGTGTTGTGTTATCTCTCTGCAAATACTACAGCCTTGGTTCCTGGCAGGCCTCCTGGCCTCCCCCCCACCCCCTCCCCCCTGGCACCGCTTCCTGCCATGTACCTGGTCACCTCAGAATGGTGTCACCTCTGTAAATAAAACTAAAAAGCCACCGAGGGTCCAACACTCCTTCCTTTACCCCGTCTGCTAGAACCATCCAGAACCTGTTCAGTGCTGCTTTCCTGCCACTACAGACTCCATTAGTATTTTGATTGGCATCATTCTCAGGCTACACAAATAGCAAGATGGCTCTCAGTAGCTTCAAAGGTTCATCCTCCTGTTACAGGGCAACTTTAATATAAAAGGGGTTTGCCTGACTGGGTTTTTACCCATGCGCTTGAAAGGCACTTATAATCCCCCAACTGCAGGCACACACAACAAAGGTTAATAAAGGGTTTTATTTACAAGAGAAGGGGAAATAGTGTAGTGAGTAACACAAGAAGAGAGGAATACAGATTTGTAAATGTTTTCCCATTTCCTTGGAGCTGGAACCCAATGGCATGCAGAGAGCTGGCTCCCAAGGAAAAGAGAGACACCCCCCCACCCCCAAGGCCCACATGTCTGCTTTTATACTCAGCCTGGCTGCTTAACTCCATCCTCAGGTCCCAGTGATCTGCTCTCCATTAATGACCTTATGGGATTTGTAGTTCTTGGATGTTGTAGGTCTGTAATGGGGGTCAAAGTCCATAACCTATTTATGTAATCCATTCTGGAGGGTCTTTCCCCCCTAACACTCCCATATTAAAGTCTGGCAGAAGAGAGAGTTGTTCTATATTTAGCACCTCTCATTTAGTTCTCAGATTCATTCTCACTGGACCAAGCTGATCGCATCCTCCTGCTCCTTCACACTACTGAAGTGTAGCTAGAGTAATTCTGTGTGTGGCCAGGCTTTAGTAAGTTTCCTCCCTAATGTCACGCACAGAGCGTCCCTTGATCCATATGAACTGAGAGTTTAGTTTTCCATAATAAGCTCCAGCTGTTAGAGGAGAAAAACACTGGTTAGCCATAGCAATAAATGCCTACTGAAGCTTCTCAGGAAGAATTTTCATGGTTAATAACCAGTTTTACTCCCAGTATATATTTTTTAAAGATTTATTTATGCATTCAAGAACTGGGGTGTAGGCCAGAGGTGTGGGAGATGAGAAGGTTAACAAGAGACAGAGTGGGGAGCAGAGCAGGAGGATCCACTGAAACACACTGCTGAGGGGAGCAGTGGGCGAGGCAGGAGAGATCTGTTGCACCATGTGGTTATCTCCCTGGAGGGGATGGAAGTCACATTGCAGTGGCTGGTGATAGCTTGATAGCACTGTACATATAGATTGATCTGTAGCTGTATATATAGCTTGATATCCCCTGAACAACTGGGAAGGCCCTTGCTCCCAATATTGTTTGCAGACTTTTTCAGCTCTGGTTTCTCTTTTGTCAGAGAAGGCAAATTAACTATGACCTTCCTCAACTGGGACGTTGTTCATAACTCCCCTAGTGTAGTCACACAGCCTTAGATGACTAATCTTGACATTTGCAGACTCCACTCCCATGTCATAAAGTTCCAGTCCCTTGACCAGGAGCTTCAATGCCATGAGCTGGCCCAGCCTGCAGGAGTCTTTGGAGTAGACTTCAGTGAAAAAGCTGACCAAAGTTCTCTGAATCACCAGCTTTTCTGAGTTGTCTCAGCAAAGAAGACAGGTGTTCTTTGCTCATCAAACAGTAGATGAATCAACACATTTGCTACACCTTTTTTTTCCCAGTAAAATTCAACCTCAACATTCAGACCTATAGGATGGATACCTAGTACTACTTGCTGTTAACACTTACTACATACAACACCTGTAGGGTAAAGGTTGATCAGGTATTTCCACCCTCCCACCACTGATGATGGACACCTGCGGTGCTGCGAGCATTCCAGGGTGGGCATGCGCAAGTGGGCGCACCTGTGTTGGACACGGGCATAAATGGGTGGCGTCATGAGGACGCCAGAACTGTGAGAACTGCGAGGACCAACAGACAGAACTGTGAGGACGGACCGAGAGAACCAACAGCAGCTGCAGAAGCAGCAGCCGAGAGGGTGAGATGCGCTGGGGGCTGGGAGGCCTGCCAGCCTCCCGGCCCCCCGGCACCCCTGCCTGCCATGTACCTGGCCACCTCTACTAAATAAAGAATAAAAGCCACCTAGGGCTCCGACTCTCCTTCCTTGACCCGTCTGCCCAGAACCATCAGGAACCCTGCTTCCTGTGCTCCCATCCTGCCGCTACAACACCCATAGAATGTGTATATGCCAAGCTATTAGACTATGCTTGCTCACTTGTTTGCTTTACCCTGTTCACAGAGGAGTACTCAAAGTGCTGTGTTTCATCACCACTTCTCCTGGAAAATCTCCCCTAACACTTCCTTCCCCCACTGTCATTTCTAGTTTGGTTGTCAATGAGTGCTTGTTACTCCACTGGATACTAAGCAAGCATTTGTTACCTGATCTTGCTCCAAGATGTGTGTACTGGCTGTTTGTGGATAGTTTATTTTGGAGTCTGTATGTATGTTTCAATGAGAATTTAATATACCTGTTCCCTCTTCCCAACACCTGATAATGAAATGAAATATACAATCATACTTTTCAAAATTTGTTCAGAAGTGTTTTATAATAAACCCACTACAAAATGTATAACAAACATCTTGAAATAAAGTTTGCTTGTTTTGAACTCTACAAAGATGTTATTTTCACGAATACTGTTTCGAAAATTGAATCACTGATGTAACTGGTAGCTCTAGATCATTATCTTCACTGCTACATAATTCTCTATTGCATTAGTTTTGCACTAATTTTAAAGGAGGCTGTGGGCACAAAGCTCTTAGCTTACTTCCTGGCACTCAATAAACTGCAATTGTTGAGCCTGAAAGTAACACCTGATACTTAGTTCCCCCCCGTTGGAGTCTTTGCTTTTAGTACAGTACTGAAGATGCAGCTCGCTCTCCAGCCCTGCCTTAGTTACGGTTATACAATTTTGGACCCAACTAGCAGAAACGGCGGCCTCTGGACGCGATCACGACTGCAACTCCCAGAGAGCACTGGGCATGCCTGTTGCGCCCTTGTCCGTTCCTTTCCTTCCGGTTGAGTAGGCGGGGCCAAAGGAATTATCCAATGAGCGTTTCCGCGGGATGAGGGGGCGGGGAAGTTGCCCAATGAGCGTCTGAGCCGAGGCGCCAATAAGCGGGAAGGTTGCTGGGGCACCGTCGTGGGCGGCGTCACTGGACCGCGCCAGCTGTGCCCGGTGGAGCCCAGCCCCTCCAGCCTGCTCGGAGCCTCCTACCTTACCCGGCGGCTGTCGACCTCGCTTCCATGTGCCCGGTGGGCGCATGGAACCTCCACGCCTATGGCCACTAGCCTGAGGAGTTCCTCTTATTCCTCTCCTTCCAGCTCGACCGACACTGACGACGAGGGCGTGCGCGGTACTTGCGAAGATGCTTCTATTTGCAAGAGGTGCTGCTGGCCACGGGGTTTGGGGCTGGCTTCCCTGGGGGCGGGGGCGCACGTGGGAGGCGGGTCTGTGTGGGGGGATTACTCTTGTCCACCCCGAGGCGGCAGTCAACTTTTGCGCCCCTGGCTTCACACCTGTGACGTGCTCTGGGGTTCTTTTAACTCCTAATAACCTAACTTCTGCCGGGTGCCAGGCACGGGGCAAGCCTGGAGCAACCGCGACTGGGGGTATGGTGCTGAGCCAGGCAGTTGCGGTCTTGATATTCTTGGAACAAAACTTTCCTGGAAAGAGAGACGAGAAGCAAACAGTCAGTACAGTTTGGGAGGGTTATGAGAAGGGCGGGTTCTTCCTTTTTTATAGGTTATATCCCATTGGGGTTTGTCATGCTCCTCATTGGGCACCTGAAACTGAGTAGTTAAGGAGGTGAGGGGAATGACCTGCCCAGGGCCACAAAGTAGTCATCTGCAGAGCCAGTACTTCCCTGAGTTCTGCCTGCATGCTATATGAGCCTCCACATTTAGGGGAATGTCTGTGTGTGTGTGTGTGTTGTGAGTGTAGGTAGGTATGTGTCACACACCTGAAAGCATGAGACTTGAGCGTTCATTCATTCATTCATTCATTATTCTTCAACAGAAATTATTGGGAACTGAGAGTCAGGCCCTTCGTTTGGGCTGCTGGTTGGTGAGGACTCATTAATTTGAAACACAATGAAGGATATCGACATGGTGTCTGACATCCTGGAACTCACAGCCTAGTTGGAAAAGACAGGAAGCAAATAATTACCCATAAAGTATGTAATTACAATTCTGTGTTGACCAAAGAGAACTAGTTTGTAATTTGGGCACTGATGTTTATGCTGAGAACAAAAGACTTAAAAAAGAGGGGGTGGAGAGCTAGGAGAGTGATCAGGCAAAGATAGGAGGAGGATAGACTGCTAGAAGAACTGAAAGAACACCCTCAAAGCTGGGACCATGTAGGGGTTGTGGGGTGGGGAAAACAAAAGTTTTGGTGTAAGGCTTGCACTTTTTGTAGGTTCTTGGAGACTCCACCGTCATGATGCAGACCATGGATTCTAGATTCAGATTCTGTCAAACTTATTCTAGCTCTGCCGCTTACTAGCTGTGTGAAGGGTGATGATAGTAAGACACATTTCACAGGTAGCTGTAAAGATTAAATGATTTCCATAACAAAGCACTTAAGACTGTGCCTGGCATGTAGTATGTCTTAGTGATTGATTGCAGAAATAGATGAATATGAAAGTATTAAAGGTTTGCAATAGTCCCTGGTGAAATTTGTTGGATTATACCCAACTCTATTTCTTCTCCAGCTTTCAATGGTTACCACATTGATAGCATTCTTGAATTAGACATAATTCTCCTCGAGAGAATAGCATCAGTACAAAAAAGTTTTTGAGCTTCAATTATGTATTTACAGCAACAGCACTTCAGTGTTCTAGTGGAGTATAGATTTATTCATGACTGGAATTTGGTTTGGGTTACCTGAGGGGTGGGGTGGGGGTGGGAAGGACATGTTTGTTAAGTTTGCAGTGTCTAAAATCGTAGTTCTTATAAGTTCTGAATGTAATTAGTAGGTTGCATAGATATCTGTTAGTTACACCTTGAGTGGACAATACAGATTCATAGCATTTTTTAAAGTCAGAAAAACTATTACTATTTCCAAAACTTAGTTTTTAGACACAGTCCAACATGGTATTTCAGGAAACAGGTATTCATTCAATTGTCAAATAAGTTGGGAAATGGTACCTGTTCACAGTTCACATGATCATATTAAAGGTTGAAGAAATTCTGTGGTGAGAACCAAGTGTAACTTTGTTTAACCCAATTTTTATGAAATGTGCATGACTGTGGAATTTTTTTTTTGGCATAAAACATAAAACCTGTTAACATTTTGTGGAATCTCTTTGAAATACATTGCTCCAGATCACTGCCCTCATTTTTACAGTTTTTCTGTAAAAATGAGGGCATAGAGATAAATTGATTTGCTTAAGGAAACAGTCTTTTAATTACTAAGAGAAACATATAGGTGGTTAAGCTGCACAGTATTTTTATTTTAAAATCAACTGCCATTACTTCTTCCTCTTGAAACTTAACTTTGACCCATTGGTGATCATAGGCAAAAACATCTAGAATTGCCTTGGTTTATGCAACTAGCCTTTGGTAAAATAGACTACACACTCCAGTTTTCCCTGACTCAAACTGACTTACGTAATCAAGTAACTCAGCATTTGATGTCAATTAAGTTGTTTGGGAAAGTAAGTTAATTACCTGTTAGTGACCTAGCTTTGAAAATATTATGTCAAAGCCCTTTCATAGTTCAGTAGGTTTTTAATACTTATAAAGTCTTCCTTGCGGAAGGAGGAAAGGAATCTTTGTCATATCAATTGCTATTTGCTAGAGAACCAGAGTGCTATCAAGTTCTCTGAAGGAAATCAAATACATTTCAGTAGCCATGAAAGCCAAAATTGTTAAATGCTACTTGGTAATACTGGTTTATTTAATATTTGTTGCTAATACTTTTTGCATATTAAAAAGTGAATTAGCTATAAAATGGTTTAGATACAAAGTACAGAGAGTTAGTATACCTAGAGCATGCCGTTCCTTGAAACTCTGTTGGGTAGTTTTTATAATTTAGCTCTTCTCTGCCTTCCAAGGCCTGTAGAAAGCAGTGGAGAGGACGTTTGGGCTTGGAAATGCAGGGATCTAATGCAGTAGTTTCCACTATCAGCATGGTCTGTGGGACTTTTTTTTTCTTTCTTTTTTTAATACAGATGCCTCTGTTCTAGACCCTAGACCCCCTGCATCAGAATATTCTGGGATATGTCCTGGGTTAAAGACCAGGCATTTCACCATCTAGACACATTGATCAGAGCTTTTTTGCTGAGTTTTCTCTCCTCGGAAAAAGCATGCAGAGAAATTGTGAGAACCTATAGATTATGTTTTAAGACTATGTAGGACTCAGTATCTTTCAAACACTGATACTGTGATTTGCATCTTCACTGTAATGTAGTAAACCCTTAAATCTTGTTAAAAAGTTGTGTTGCTAAGTAGGGATTTCATGTGTGAATCATTGGCAAATTACTCTTCGTGCCTCAGTCTCTTTGTCTTTAGAATGAGGATTAATAATGGTAACCAGCTTTTGCATGTAAAGATTGAATGAGATCATCAGTGCAAAGCACAGGATCGTGCATAAAATAAAGCTTTCTAGAATTATTGTTTTCATTTCCTCCAAGTCTGAGTGGGTACAGCAGACAGTGGGTTGTTTGTGTAGCGTTATGGGTCAGGCAGGTTCCTGTCTCCAGGAGTTACATAAGGTCCCTAAAGTACCTTTTTAAAAAGCCCCTTAGCTTCCTGGGGCTCCCACAGTTCTGTTTCCTCAGTTAATTGCCTCCTTCCTAAGCACAGAGCCCTGCTTGGGGAAATGATGAAGTGTGCATTGCTCTCAACAGTGTCTGGCACACAGTAGGTCTTCAAAATTGGTAGTGATTGTCTTCACCACCCTCCTTGTTACCAAAACATCATCATCATGATGGATTCCCACTAGCACTCCTGACCTGTCGTTAGAACTCTTCTAATTGGATGTACAGTAGGTTTATGTCTGTTCCACTGGTCCTTTGAGTGTTGACCGTGATTGCTAACTCCCACTGCCCATTTTCTCTCCTTATCTTCTCCATCATGTTTTGCCCCTAAGTCAGTTCTCCACTCACATGTTTGCTGGTGGCCCCCATCCTTCCATCAAACCCTCACTGTATTCTCTAAAATTACCACTCAGCAGTCACCAGCTGCCTCTGTTTCCTTGGTCTCTCAGCCTTTCCCTCCTCTTGGCTTTGACCCTGGTACTTCCTTAGGGAGAGCCTTTTCTTGAATCCCTCTTATGTGGTGCCTCTGTTTCCTCACACCTGGCATGCCTCAGGTTTGAGATTTGTGTCTTCTCTGCTGTTAGTCCCTTCCAAACCCCACCCCCCCAATTTCTTTGAGAGCCATGGGCCCAGCTGGAGCACCTTCTCCTCCACTGTTTTCTCCCAGCTGCTCCTGGTTATTCCCCTAACTTATGGAAGACTGGGGCTCCTGGCCTACAGTTTCTTCTCCACCTCAGTTCATACCATCATCCTAGTTGACTTCAGTGTGTGTGTGCAGGACCCACTGCCCACGTGGCACAGATTTTCCTGAGCACCTCATGCACAGTGATTATTCTCACCCACCTCTGGGACTTCACCATTGTCCCTGTGATTCCTTGGCCTGTGCCTCGCCTCTGCCCCATCTCTCCTTTTCAGCGTGTCTAGTCAAGTCTGCTGTGTCCTCTTCGTGTTTCCTGCAGATTGAACCTACAGGTCATAGTCTATCAGCAGTTTTCTTGGCAATGTCTTTGTCTCTCTTGCCCTTACCCTAGTAAGCCCCAGCCCTGCCTGAACTGAATACTTGTTTTTGCCTAAAATACCAGTGGCAGGGAAGCTTGATACTGCTGTGAATTCATGTCAGCCAGTCCACCTGTGCGCTAAACAGACTCATGTGATTTTCAGGTCGCTTCCCATTCTCTAGAATACTTAAATCAGACATTTTCCACTTTCCTCTAACTTCTGGTTGCCTCGACCCTGTCATTCCCCAGCTAACACGGGTAATGTTATGGGTATTGCTTACATAGACTATGGAAGTCGTCCAACTCGAACTCCATTAACTTTCTCCCAAGAAACTTAATTATCCTTTCCTACTGTTACAGTTGTCAATGCTCTCTTGCAAAGTCCACCAGAAGCACACCTGTAATTAAACAAGTTAGATTTAATTACTTGTTGCAAGGAGATACTAACTGCATGGGAAACTCTGGGGGCTTTCAGTATGAGGGTGTTAGAAAGGACTTACAGGACTTCCAGGATTTGGGTTTGATGGGATAATTTGGGGAGATTTCAAAGCAAGGAAGCAGAAATATGCTGTGAATTTGGTGCTAACAGGCAGTGGGGATAAATCTATGATGGGTCGCTCAATCAGTTTTTTCTATAAGGAGGTGTGAGTAGAGGGAGACTAAGTCTGTTCTTTATAAGGAAGCCACCATCTTTCATATCAGTCCAGAGACTGATATGCAGTGGGTGGCATAATGGCCTCGTTTTGTGTGTTCATACCAGATTTTGAAGCGGTCTTATTTTGTCTCACTTCATAATTGCAGTGTGACCTTGTCTGGTGCTTTTTGAGACTGTCTGACAGGAGACAAGGTGGCCTTGCGGTGAGTACCGGGCCACCTCCCAGCCACAGTGAAACCTGGCTCAAAGTCCCAGGTCAGCTCTCACATGTCGCCACTGCTTTGCTTTCTTTCACGGCAGAGGAGCTGAGTCTTAAAAAGATAAATCGGTGTTTGTTTATCTTAAAAAGCTCGAGCTAAAGAGATGGGAGCACAGTGTGGTCTTGGGGGAACTCTGACGTGGAGCGTGGAGGCAGGGAGAGGGTGGGCAGGTGTAGCAAGAGAAGATTCTAGAGAGGAGGTCAGAGAAGGAATTGTGAAAGGTCCCGAGACCTGTGGAAGTTCCCCAGGGGCTTTTAAGAGAAGTGACATGATCTGGATTAGTGCTTAGGAAAACCCCGGGCAGCCGGGTGGGAGACGGCCTGTGTGGAGAAGTGTGGTAACGAAGGGGAAGTTGGCCCCCTTTCCCTTCCACACTGACGTGATGCTAGCTCGGGCCTCCTTAGTTGCTGGTCTCCTGCATCCTGCCCTTGTTGTTCCCCCTGCTTCTAGTCTAGCCGCTCCTTCCAGCCGGTGCTCATGCTGTGGCCAGGGCAATGTTTCAGAATCACCAACTTGATTCTATTACCTGGATACTTAAACCTTTGATTTCCTGTCAGCTACAAGGTGAAAATCTGCATTGGGCAACGCCCTTCACCTTTCACGAGCTGACCGTGCTGCTCTGGACACCCACTGCCTCCTGGAAGTCTCCATCTGGATATCAGAATCATCTTGAATTCATTGTTTCCGAGGCAGTGGTGCACATCACATTTATCACTTTATCCTTTCTCCTCCTTGCCTGAACCCCCGGGTGCCATTGTTTGTTCATTTCTTAGTTGAAAAGGTGGGATTCATCTTGGAACTGCCCTTTCACTCATTCCCTTATGTTCTGTTTCACCCAGGCCTGTTGATTTTATCTAAATATTTCTGGAATCTGCCCCTTTGCTCTAACTGCTTCTGCCATCTCAACCCAAGCTCAGGTCGTCTGTGGTCTGAGCTGTGGCCCTAGTCTGCAAGCTGAGCGCCCCAGTGTCCCCCACATCCACATGGCACGCTGAAGCCCAAGGTTTGTAAAAGGTGCATTTGAACCTGTCATTCTTTGGTTTAATGGCTTCACGTTGTTTGAAAAAGACCACAAAGTCCCTTATGTGGTCTGCTGGGCCCCGCCTGCTCTGTCCCTCTTCTCCAGCCTCTCCTGCAGGATCCTTTCAGTTCTTCAAATGTGGCCTGTTTCCCACCAGGCTGGGCACACTGTCCCCTCGGCTGGAAGTGTTCTCCCGCCCTCCTTTGCACAGTTCTTCAGGCCTGAGGAACAGGCCTCTCAGACCATTGCATCCACTCACGCTCCTCACTGGATGCCTTTTCAGCTCTGATTCAAGTTGTAGAGCCCATTCAGAAGTGACCAAGGCAAACGTAGCGCTCTCATGGAGCCTTAATTCCAGTGGAGGAAGCAGCCAGCACATTGCCTGGAACGACAGAGGGTAGAGAAGCGGGGGTGTCTTAGAAGGACACTCCCTGAGGTAGACCATCAGGGAAGGCCCCTCTCAGAAGGTCAGTGCTGAGAAAAGACTTTGAGGGGATGTGGGAGTGAGCCCAGTGGATATCTGGGGAAGGCATGTTCAGGCAGAGGGAATAGAGGAGACCCACCCAGGTCTGACCATCCCTGCGTCTGTCTGAGCTGTTGAGTCTTTTGTCTGTGTTGGTGGTGGTGATGTTAGTTTTGACTTGTGGGGTTTCCACTGATAGTCTGGATAGGAATCCTTTGTCAGACAGACTATAATTATACATGTTGTAAATATGCGCACTTGTAAATGAAAATGAAAATTTGAAATACCATTTATAATAGTATCAAAAAGCAAACACCTAGGGATGAATTAGCAGAAGACATGAGGCACCTTTGCACAGAAAACGGAAACATGGAGGAAGGAAATTAAGGAAGACTTCAGTAAGTGGAAGAATTGGAAGATTGATTTTAAGATTTAGGTCCTCCCCAAATTGATTCAGTGGAAGTCCAATAAAACTGTAGCCATTTCTTCGTGCATCAGGGGAGGCGGAGGGAGAGGGCTCAAAACAGGCTGGAACAGTACAAGGGACTGTGGGGATGGATCACGGGCACCTGGTGGTGGGAGAACTGTGCAGTCTACACCGGAGGAGAGAACTCACATACTGTCCAAAAATTAACAGTGATGTGAGAAAATAAAAATACTATTAAAACTCCCTAGCCTTCTCTTTCTGAAGAAATTAACAAGTTTGTTCTAAAATCTATATGCAAACACAAAGGATCTAGAATAGCCAAAAAAATCTTCAAAAGTATGAAGCTGCAGAACGTTCACTGCTTCCTGCTACTTAATTTTAAGGCTTACTTTAAACAGTAAATAAAAACAGTATGATCTTGGCATAATGATAAATCAGTGAAACAGAATAGAGCGTCCCTAGGTAGACGTAACACAAGTTATATTGGGGGATTTTTGCTCAAAGTGCCAAGTCAATTCACTGGGGCAAAGGAAAGCCTACTAATCAATAATCTGGCTCAACTAGATAGTCAAGTGAAAAAAAAAAAATGAACCTTAGCCTCTACCTCATTACTCTGGGATGGGTCATAACCTACATATTAAAGATAGAGCTATAAAGCTTCTGCATGAAAACATGTGAATAACTTGGCCACCTGGGACAGGCAGACACTGCATGTACAGAGCCCAGAAAGCTCTGAAGAAAAAGTAGATACACAAAGAAAATAAACAGCAAACCACAGACTGGGGGAAAATATTTAGAATACATGTCCTTAAATGTTTTATCCTCCCAGAAGTACTTTAGCAAGATTCAGGTCCCTGGCACGCTGCTGTTGCATTCTATATATTCGCTGTTTTTTTTGGTCACATTAGGTGTGGGACATTGAATGCAGGAAATCCTCTAACTTGATTCTGTTTCTCGTTTCATGTCTGAATATCGGTTCCTTGTTCACTTGTGCTTCACGCACTATCCAGTGACTGCTTACACCAGAGAGAGCAGATTTCAGATCGTATCAATCCTTGCAAGGTGATTACATGTTGGAATTAGCCAGAAGGCAATATCAGTAGTTGCTTTTGGGAGGGAACTGTAGTTAGAGATTGAGGCCTGGCTTTTTCACTGATTCCACCCTACCACCTAGTGGATGGACTTAGAAGGGAAAGCAGTCCAACTCTTTAGGGACAGATCCTGTTGGTCTTGAGGCTTTCCTTCGCACCTTCTATTTGTAAACCAAGAATAGAACCAACAGAAAATAGAAACTGAAAAAAACTGGGAGAATAACATTTAAAAATAGGGACAGAGCAATATTGTAAAGATCACAGCACTATGCACTTACCGTTCTGAACTTGTGAAATGATGCTGAATGTCCAGTTGATTGCTTTTGCAGTTGCTCCTACCCACACCACTGAAGTGACAGTGTTGGAGGAGAGTGTAGCTCCACACGGGTGGGTTTGAAAAGCAGTGGACAGTGCTTGGGGAAATGACCTTAAGCTTTGTGAAGCAGCGGCTTCCTCACTGAGTGGGTAGGAGAGTCTTTTGTATTTCTGTTTGACAGTATTTGCCTGGCATGAAGTTAGTCCCGGTGAGGCTGCTGCCACGCTCCTCCTAGCTGGGAGAGCAGGAAGAGCCCAGCACATTCCCAGTCTCCCATTGAAATGCTTGTCGAGGGCCTTTCGCTCCTTCCAGATGAAGGACCCAGTTGACGCGTGTAAATAGGACAAAGTCAGCAAGTGTTTCTCCAGTGAATGGGGAGGTGATTGGAGCTGGTCAGTGTTTCCCACAGGGGAAATGCAGGCAGACTTCAGGCGGTACACAGATGCTTTGAATTTTAATAGGTATTTATTACAGTGTGCTTTACAAGAAGATATTAGGTAGCGCATCAGATCCGAGTATTAAAAACAGAGTTGATGAGAAGACATTACATAGAACAGGTGGTGTGCGGATGTCAAGTCTGCTGTGAAGACAGTAGTAGATTGACTGAAGACTGGGAAATCTTGAAGATCCATGTTTGAGAGCTTCAGTTCTTTCAGGCTGGGTTTTAAACAGGAAATTGGGATGTACAAATAGAAGGGATGCTCTTTGGGTTTTAGAGATGGAGGACTGTGGTGGGAAGAGGCAGCAGAACTTGAGGCAAGGTATCGTGGTGTTGATTTAGCCACCGCCAACGCTTAACCAGGGCTGCTCCCAGCAACCGTGCGCGCTTTCCCTCGGACAGTGCGGGGAACGTCCTGTACGTGCAATTTGGTAGCCTGCTTTGTTCTCCTGACACTTTAACTCCACGTTGCATGTTTTTGTAGAAAAGTTTTTGCTTATTCTTGATTCTTTCCTTAAGATGAAATCCTGGACTAGGCTTGTTTGGTCACGTGTACACAAGGTTTTTTTGTAATTTATATTTATTTGACATCAATTGTATCCCCATGTATTCCCCATCACCATATCACCAGTGCACCATCTCCTCAGTCCCCTGTGCTCCCCTCAACCCTCCCCCTCTTTCCTCCCCACCAAGTGTCCCCAATTTGTCCTTGTCTTTTCATTTTTGGTTTTTGTATCTTTATTGTTATTATTATTATTGTTCTTATTCCTTTCCTTGAT